>JZKD02S1333783.1:0-11729 GCA_000966675.3 Picea glauca | reverse complement strand
TCAGATGAAGTATGGTTTCGAGAGATGATGCAACTGATGATGATGGTGATGCTCATGATCTAGTCATGAAATAGTCTAGATGACTATATTGATGCTACCGGGTAAATGGTGTATTATGTGCTCAAGTCCATTACCTGTAAATACCTCTCTAGCTAGGAGGGAGTGTTAATATTATGGTAGCTGCAGGAGGTATTTACCCCCATGTGTGAACTTGACGAGAATAGAAGACTCCAGAAAGCAAGAGAAACCCTAATGAGTTGGCTAGTAACCCTAGAAGCCTTGTCGGCTCAAGAAGAAAATTTATATTAGGCTATTAGCCTCCAAGAGAAGAAGTTAGCTAGAATTAATAATAATATACTGAATAGACACATACCCAGAAAGAGAAGTCGGCCCCAGTAAACTGGCAGGATTACTATAAATACAAGATGCCAGTTCTCATTTGTCACATCTCAGCAATTGCAGATAGAGCAGTTCTGCGCAGCAGTTTCCCAGTTGGTGCGCACTGCAGTTGCAGTCTGGTGCGCAAGTTCGGAGGAGGGTTGCAAGTGCAGCTGCAGCAGCAGCGAGTTTCAATATTGGCTTGGATATCTCTTGGCTAGGGTTTGGGACTATCTGATCAGGTTTTGTGATGCGCCATCCTTGGGGATTGATGCACTACTCTTTGTTTGGCTATCTAGCCTAGGGTTTTCTTCCGGAGGAATTCTTAGGTCAAGGTTAAGGTGCTCGGAGGGAGGCTTCGGCCTGTGGTTGGGTGACGAGGGTGTCGTCAATGGTAAAACGAGCACACCATCTTCTATATTCTAACACTGTATGTCTGGCTCAATATCCAAACTGAAAATCTCTGCAATTCATGGCACTGACCAACATATTGTTGCCACCAATAAGCTACATGTAAAGAGAAAGAAGATTTAGCAAAGGAGTTTGAAAGTTTGATTTAATTTTTGCCATGAATAATATAATTGAAAGACTTTACAATTACGTACCTGATGGATCTTTTGCTCTACTTTCGAACAACCAAAGGTACCAATACTCTAATTGAAATGAAAGAGTTTGTTATGTATCTCATCTTGTTTGTTGGAATCTGGGACCATGCACTCAATGCATTTGTATAATCCTTCTTTTACCTCCCCACCTGCTTTAAAATCTTTTGTGTAATGGTACCTTTCAAAGAGTTAAAACTTAAGAGTCAATGAGTTTGAACTTTGAAACATTAGCTAAAGTTTAAACATTTGAAATTAAAATTTAATAATATATCTTAAAAACTTTGAAATTACTTACTACTTACATGGGATTTAAGTAATATCCTGCAACATGTAAATGTCGATGGAGTTGTTTATTCCATATTTCATCAATGATTCTCCACAAAGGAAGATACTTTTTCCTTTTACCCTGATATGCTTCCTTTATTGCCTCCTTGGCTTGATCCATGGCCTCATAAACAAAACCCATTGTTGGTTTATCACCATCCACCATTCTCAAGACTTTCACAAGAGGCACACTAAATAACACTATCTCTTTTGCCCTTTTCCAAAATTCTTTCTCATACACTTTTTCAACAATCTCTTTTCCTTCAGACTTCTTTTTCCATTGAGATGCATTCCACTCATCACAAGAGAACATCTTCCTTAGGTTGGATTTTTGGTCAATAATGGATTGCAACGTAAGAAAATTCGTTGCAAAACGTGTGATAATTCACCTAACATGCTCTCTTCCACTAGTGTTTTTTTTCATAAGGTTCAAAACCCATGAGTGGTTGTAAATGTACCTTGTTATGCTTTTACCTTGTTCCACTGTTTTTTTCACCCATTCAATTTTTCCAATATCCTCAAGCATGAGGTCCATGGAGTCCAGCAAATGGTACGATGCTTTTTCTCTAACATCCTTCCAGCTACAACATAATTTGTGACATTATCTGTGATAACCTGTACAACATTCTGCACCCTTACCCCAACTACTTCATCCAAAAGACGAAATAGTAAATTTGCATATTTCACTTGATCAGATGCATCCACTGATTTAAGGAACATAGTTCCTTTAGGGCAAGAAATAAGGAAGTTGAGAATGGTGTAGGATCGCTGATCAGTCCATCCATCAGACATGATTGTGCACCATGTTTTAGACCATGAATCCTTGAACTCTATGAGGTATTCCTTTACTCTTTCAACTTCTTTTTTTAATAGATTCCCCCTAATATCCTCGTAACCAGGTCCCTTGAATCCCAATCCACGTGAAGATACAACATCCAACATAGGTTGATAATAATTAGACCTTGCAACATTCAAAGGTATGTCTGCATCATACCACCACCTAGCAATGCATTCCCAAGCAACCTCCCTTTCTATCTTCTTCCATTTGGCATCAATAGTGGGCTGAGAACGAGGGGTAGTGCGGGGTACAAAAAATGATTCAAGGTTACCATGAGGCCTTTTGGATGCTAATGCACCAACACCACTTCCACCAAGATGTTCTACTTCTTCCCTAGGATTGGTATAAAGATCATGCCCAACGATTGGAAAAGCAAAGGATTCCTCAAAACTAGGCATTCTATCTTGAAGATCACTATCAAATCGAGTTCCACCACTACTTCTCCCCACCTCTTTTCGAACCTTCTTATTCTTGGATTTATCTGCTTGAAAGACATCAAGAAGGCCGTGCATCTTAGCTTTTAGTTCATCAGAAACTGCCAAGTATGGTTTTATATTCCCCCTTGCATTGGCTAAATGTTGCTTGATCCTATGAATACCTCCCCCACCAACCTCCTTTTGACAATAATTACAAACCCTTACCCCATCAATCAATTGACAATGAAGCCTTGATGCATCCCTCTTTTCTTTAGGAGCCATGGAAACAAATAAAAATCTGCAAATAAAAACCCCATGTTTTTTTAATTGCTAGGAGAAAACAACAATAATTAATTGACTCGTACCATTTGGTGGACTCCATGTGCAGCCCATTGTTTGGACCTCATGCTTGAGGATATTGGGAAAATTGAATGGGTGAAAAAAACAGTGGAACAAGGTAAAATCATAACAAGGTACATTTACAACCACTCATGGGTTTTGAACATTATGAGAAGAAACACTGGTGGAAGAGAGCTTGTCAGGTCATCTATCACATGTTTTGCAACGAATTTTCTTATGTTGCAATCCATGATTGACAAAAAAAACAACCTGAGGAAGAAGTTCTCTTGTGATGAGTGGAATGCATATCAATGGAGAAAGAAGGCTGAAGGAAAAGAGATTGTTGAAAAAGTGTATGAGAAAGAATTTTGGAAAAGGGCAGAGGAGATAGTGTTATTTAGTGCGCCTCTTGTGAAAGTCTTGAGAATGGTGGATGGTGATAAACCAGCCATGGGTTTTGTTTATGAGGCCATGGATCAAGCCAAGGAGGCAATAAAGGAAGCATATCAGGGTAAAAGGAAAAAATATCTTCCTTTGTGGAGAATCATTGATGAAAGATGGAATAAACAACTCCATCGGCCTTTACATGTTGCAGGATATTACTTGAATCCCAAGTAAGTAGTAAGTAATTTCAAAATTTTTAAGATATATTATTAAATTTTAATTGCAAATGTTTAAATTTTAGATAATGATTAAAAATTCAAACTCTTTGAAAGGTACCATTAAACAAAAATATTTAAGTTTTAACTCTTTGAAAGGTACCATTACACAAAATATTTTGAAGTAGATGGGGAGGTAAAAGAAGGATTATACAAATGCATTGAGTGCATGGTCCCTGATTCCAACAAACAAGATGAGATACACATCAAACTCTTTCATTTCAATGAGAGTATTGGTACCTTTGGCATGGCTATGGTTGTTCGAAGTAGAGCAACAGATCCACCAGGTACGTAATTGTAAAGTCTTTCAATTATATTATTCATGGAAAAAATTAAATCAAAATTTCAAACTCCTTTGCTAAATCTTCTTTGTCTTTACATGCAACTTATTGGTGGCAGCAATTTGGTAGTCAGTGCCATGAATTGCAGAAATTTGCAGTTCGGATATTGAGCCAGACATGCAGTGTTTCTGGGTGTGAACGCAACTGGAGTGTTTTTGAGTGCATACACACCAAGAAGAGAAACTGTTTAGAGAAAAAACGGTTGAATGATATGGTATTTGTTCAGTATAACCTTAGGTTGAGGTGCAACCAATTGATGAACAAGACCCCTAAATCCAACAACATATTCTTGGATGATGTTGATCCCTCATCAGATTGGGTTGTGGAAAATCAACCAACAACTTTTGATAATGAAGACCTTTCCTGGATGGATTTGGATCTCGAACCACATCAAGAGAATGTGTGCACTAATGCTGCACCTGTATCTTTGCCTTCTGGACCAGGGGAATCAAGCCAGGCTCAGAATCCCCCTATTGAGTCTACTCATGTTGAGGATGCGGATGATGACTCTGAGTCTGAGTCCTCTGAGTCTTCCTTTCAGTATCCAGATTCAAATTATTAGATTGTGTAGTCTCTACTCTCTAGAGTCTAGCCTAGACTCTAGAGTTATTTTTGGACTTTATAGGCCATTTAGAGCCTTTTTGATGATGTATTTTGATTCAGATATTCATATGACTATGGACTCATGGAGTGCACTTACTCTTAATGCTATTTTGGTTTTATACACTATTACTTGTTATATATATATGAGAAACTTTGCAAATTTGTGTATAATGGTTTGGATTCACATGGATGCACATGAATGTATATGAGAAACTTTGCAAATTTGTGTATAATGGTTTGGATTCACATGGATGCACATGAATATGTATTTGCTTTTCAAAATTTGAATATTTTATGTGTTTTTAGTGACCGGTTTTTTGATCCTGTTTTTTCCTAGTTCCATTTCGGTTCCGATTTTTGGGGTCGACTGGTTCAATGACCGGTCCGGTTCTGGTAACTTTTGTTTACATACCTTGAAAACAAGCTCTAAATCTTCCCAAGAAATATGCTCCAAATCAGCTCCAAATATGCTCCAAATCAGCTCCAAGAAACTCAACAAAAGAACTCTCCAAATAAGCCCAACAATCACCTCTCCAAATCAACCTAGCAACCTCTCCAAATCATCCCTGCAATCAACTCTCTAAACTCAAGAAAAACCATTAGCTCACAAACTCAAGCGAACCCAAATGAGTAGTGTGAGTGAAAGAGAGGGGGCGGGGTTGCCTTTATAGCTTTATTAGGGTCTCTAGACAATTCTAGAAGCTTCCCATGCATGCCCCCTTTCTTAAATTTAAAAAAAATAACTGATTTCCCCCTTACTTTTTTGACCGCGGGTCATCTTCACGGAACCAGCCGGTTCGGGCAAAAAAACCGGTTCTGTATGGAACCGGTCAGAGGCGGTTTGGAGGGGCGGTTTGGACCGGTGGGGGATGAGAACCGGTTGGACCGGCTGGTTTTACTGGTTCCAGTTCGGTTCTGGTAACACTGCTAGGACAGTTTCACTAGTTATTTCACTACACCTAGCATTCAACCAACATGTAAGTAGAGGTAGGTAGGCATTTGCATACATTGTATATACCATTTCATATCATGTTAGCATAGTTGTAGTTGCATTTTTCATATTGTCTTGTTTCATTATGTATATATTTATGCTCATAATCATATGTTAGACTAGAGATTCTTTTATTTGTTTATTTTATCATATGGATGAGGGGTGATATCATCACCCTAGGGATTACTAATATCTTTTGTTGAGATTTAATAGGCACAGGTCATACAGTGAGCACATGTCCCCGATTTGGAGCCAGATGTTATCCCCTACTCTAGAGATAACTAAGGAGATCACGTCTCGAGGCTCACAGGTCCAAGACATGGAGTACCGAGAGCCAGACGACTTAAGCATGGCCCCGTAGGGCCCCTCTTTTATTTAGTGAAATCCACATATCACCAGCAACAGTATCCATCACAACCTAGTCCTGAAGTAGCAGTGAGTCTTTCTCCATGAGGTAATGAGTCTGGGTATCATGGTATGTATCACTTTGATTTTTGAAGCACTTGAACATGTTGTATTTGAATCCTTCTTCATTTCATGACGTTTGCTTGGAAATTATGCTCTTTTCCTTGTTCAATCATAGAAATGTGACACAGTGTCCTAGTAAGTTGATTTCCCTTTAGGATGGGTTGCTAATGGGTGGATCTTTGAAGAGTCATCATCGGTTCCCTCCATACTTACCACTTTCCATCTTTATTCCTTCTATCTCCCCTTTCCTTTTTGGCCATTTGGGTTGGCTACACTATGAATGGTTGTACCTTACCTTGTGGGAAGAAGGGGCTAAAGGCCTAGAGGGTAAAAGTAGCTGGCAAGAGTTATAAGCCAATTATGAAACCTTCAAGATGCTTCACCCAGGGATCCCCAAGAAAGAAGTGAAAATATTATTAGTAAGAAAAGGGGACCCAGAAGATAACATAAACTCTCAAGGTACCAGTTGATGGATAGGAGGTCTCATCATGATCCGACCTATTATGACCATGGGCATGTAGCAGTATGACATTACCACCCATCTGGTCACCAAACCAGGGTAGTGGCTCTTGGTGGCATAGCCAAGAGAAAGGGGGTCTCATTACGAGCCAGCCTTCCTATTTTCGTGTAATGTTTATGGAGAACGTTGTCACCTTTGGTCATTAAGCCAGGAAAACGACCCTCAACTATTCCCTTGAAGCACAAGAGAAAAAGATCAAAAGAAACAAAGATAAGAATAAAAGGCAATGAATGGGCTAGGAAACAATTGCATCCATGACAAGGTGCAACTCACCCTCCACAAAGGCACCCACAGGTAAGACTCTACATTTCCTTGTTATCACATGCACCCCATGCCACCTCATACACTTACATGACTTGGACTAGATTCCACCTAGGAAACACCCCAAACTTAAAAGAGGTTAGCCCAATAGGACACCTCGAGACCCTCTCCAAAACTAACTTGTCAAATTGCATAACCTCTTTGAGCATTTGTTTGGGGTTAAGGGGGGTTTGATGCACATGTTTGGGTAATTTAATTATTGGATGTGATTTACATGATATGATCCTTGTGACTTATGAACCCCTGGAGGGCGTACTTGTTGTTTCTGCAGGACCTTTCCCGATGGATAGGTACACATGAGGGAATGATTAGCTCTGACCTTCATGGGAGCTCAAAACCCACAGATGGATGTTGAAAACCCAACCAGGGGTAAGAAGAGATTGAATACTTGCACTAGATGAAGGAAGGATGTTGCCTTTGGAGGCACTGTGGAAGACCTAGACCTAAGGTCTCATGCTCCTCCCATCTGAACGTTAGCTTTAGGAGGCCTTGGATGTCACCTCTGCAGCCCTAGACGTCACTTGTTAGTTGGGGTTGTCACCTTGGAGGCATTCATGAGGCTATTGGCACGTATTTGAAAATTTAAGGCCTTTGGAGGCCCAACGTTTCATCTCCTTTGCCCAACATCCCACACTTGAGGCCCAATGTCACCCTAGGAGGGCATGACATCACCTTTGGAGGCCTATTTAGATGCAAATTAAATTTGTTTTGGTAAAAATGTAATTTTATAGTAAATTGGCCAGGTTGACCCTAATATTTTGACCTAAAATAATTAAAGGTCAAATTTTGGTATAAATAAACATAAAGTGACATTCATTTTCATCATAACTCTCACTTGGGAGAGTGGAGGTCTGAAATTTTCTCCCTACTAAGGGTTATTGGCTGAAATAAGGAGGAAACTACTCTTGTAAGGCTTGTTTTTGGCACTTGGACAAATTTTATGAAGTTTTGTGGCAATCTTGCATGGTTTTCTTGTTATACAAGATTATGAAATTGCATGTTTTAATTAATTCTTGAAGTAAGAAACTTAAAGTGCTAACTTTCTTTCTTTTCATTTGCCTAGCTTCATTGAATTGATCTAGTAACTAGTGAAACCCTAGGGACCTAAAGTGCTAGCTCTCTAGAGGTTTATATTTAGTTATTGTGCAAAGTACTTTTCATCCATAAAAATCCAAGAAGAAGGAGGTGCTAGGGCCTAGAAGTGCCTACACCCTAGCTTCCTCACTTCTTAAGGTCAAACCTAGGAGGACTTAAGTTGCTACTCCTCCTAGGTCTTTCTCCCTCTTGGATTATGTGTAAAATCAATTGTTAGCAGCCTTGAAGGAAGCCTCCTATTTGACTCCAATACCCTTAGAAAGGCACTAGTCAAACCTCACTCTTTGACAAGTATCTTCAAACTCAAACTCCAAACCATTTCCTACTTGATTACCCTACTAACTTTAACTAGTTAACTAACCTAGCTTAGAGATACTAACATCCACTTAATTACCGCTGATAATTCACTGTTACAGCAATTGTTTGCAGTCTATATCAGCCTACCAACCACCTTAGAACAGCCCAAAATTTTACAAGGCAAGTTACTATCAATATATGCTCAAGTGTTTGTTCAATTGCCTTATCAGAGTACATTTCTAAAGCTAGTTTACTGCTGTCATTACTTCTATTTTACTTCTGTTACATTTAACTTAGACAGCCTGTTTAAATCCAATTGCTGGTTGATATATATTTAGAGAACTCGCATAAAGACAAAGTATTATCATTGATTCTTTAAATGCTTGTTCACATTGTCCGCACAAGTGTGTTCTTGTTGATACAAATTTTTAACTGTTATCATTTACTTATCGCTATCATCTACTTGTCATTTGCTGCATACATAGACAGCCAACATATATTCACAAGTTTACTGTCTTGTTGAAGCATCATTATCATTTGTCATTTCCTTTAACACTTGTTGTTGTATTGGTAAGGGGCGGGTACACTTTATATTTCTTTTGCTTCATCCTTCAAGACTTAAACTTGACTTGAGTGACCTAGAGAGAGGGGTAGTTTACTTATCATTTCTTTCCCTTCATCAACCCACTAGGTCTAGGGAAGTCTCCCTTGGAGAAGGTTTTTCCTCCTAAATAGAAGAGGGTATCCTGTTGGGATGAGAGTGATAGGATACCCTTGTGTTACGCCAATATCGGCCTACTTGCCTTTAGGCTTTGCGCAAGTACATATTGTGCGATAACACATTGCATTTGCATTTTTGATCATTTCTAGCCTAACGTCTTGCATCTTAGCTTGGATTGTCATCTAAAATCATCATTTATGCATTTATTGCATTTTCAGTCGTTAGGGTTTGTCATATTGCACTTAATTGATATAGTTTAATGCTCTTTCTTGCAAGTAATCATTAGTCTATGATTTGGTAGTCTTTGCTTAAACATTTGGTGATATCTTCCATTGCATTTTAACTAGTTTAAAACTGATTTACTATTGTTGTTCTAAACTTGCTATTGCTGAAGTATACTATCTCTTGTTCCAAGATTTACTATAGCAACCTTTTTCTCTTTGATAGCTAGTGGATCAACCCTTTTTCTTTTCTTTTATTAGCTAGTGTTGCAAGCATTTTTATTTATTTTTCAATAGATATAATTGGTTGTCACATCCCTCACACATGCACAATCACTTTGCCTTGTCTAAATTACCTTAACCTCACCCATAACTTTGACCTAGCTAAATCAAGCATCCAAGATAGCGGGCCATAGACTTGCCTTAGCTTGCTATAGGATCCTGTGAGGTTGCTAGGGAGGCCTCCCTTGTGTTGGATCTTCTATCCTTCACTAAAATGAAGGAAGTACTTGCTTAGGTGACATTGGCAATTACTTCCATATGTTACATTAGTTTAGCATCTTGTGAAGGCTTTGCACAAGTGATAGATTTTGTGATAACAAGTACCTCTCTATTTATTTTCTCCAAAACAAATAGAAAAGCTTAAGAAGTATGCAAACATCAGTCAATGTAATTACATTCATTTTGGAGCTATCATAATTGGATTAACTCTTTTATTCCATAAAGGAATAAATACTCCTTGCGTGTCCACCCTGTTTGATGACTGTCATTTATCTTTTGACCATGCTCGCAGTAGGAAATTAATGGGCAATTTTATTCATGGTTGTCATGTTGGAACCATTTATCCTAAATATTCTTCATCCCTATTCAATATCCATCTAGCATCATCTTGGAAACTTCTAGTAGGTTTACAAGGTTTGGATATGGTTTCTAGTTCTCAATATCTTGTTGTAGTAACCCAAGCCAAGTTTCAACTTACAAATACTCTGTATCCTAAATTTCTTGTCCCAATATCTAAAGATGATATTGTGGTAGGTGTATTTAATACCGATATCGAAAGAGTAGATTATGAAACTCTCCTTCTAAATCATTATTACATCCATTTTAAATATACTATAGAAGGATAAACAAGAACATTGCATAGATCCATATCAAGCTCCATCAATTTGATTACAAAAATTTCTCCAGCTTCATGCAGAAAGAGAGGTATGGCCGATTCTCCTTCTAAAAAATTGGAAGAAACTTCAGAATAGGCTTAGTCTCGTACAATCCGATAGGCTATCTTCCGATGCCCATATCTTCTACCAATGATCAAGATCTACCTCCCCCACAACATCAACGGTTGTCATTCTCTGGTTTCAAACATGGGTTTTTCTTCAAGGTTAAGGGTGATCTTGAGGATTTAGCAATTCGATAGTCCTACCAGGCTCTCACTCTCTCCCATAGTTTAACCTGATTCCCTTGGACTCATGAACCATTGTACACCCTACTAGGAGTAATCTACTCCGATGAACCCAAATGAAGATCTTGCATCTTGCAAGCTTTCCATTCAAAAGTAGGGAAAAAGCACAGGGTTAAAGGGCATTCTAGGACTTAACAGTCTTGCATTCTCTCCTACAGGGGTTTACTCACTTCCCTTACGTTACCAGACCACTTCCCTAGCACCCAAGGATACTCTGACCAAACACCCAATGAAGATTATGTATCTTGAAAGCTTTCCATGCAAGGGATAAGCAGTTTATAGGAATACTGATCTATATTGGCCTTCCTCATTCATTCATTTACAATTAAGCATTAATAATGAAAGAAAGTTCTATTTACTCCATTTTACTTAGAAATTCATCATTCTCACATTTAATCAAATATTCATTCATAAACATAATACAGTCTATCGATATTAAGCATACAATAGACATAGAATACAAAAACACACCTATTTGTTTAATAATGAGTTTAACCAACCAACTAACTGAGGGGAAATGTCTTTCCACCCAATCATAGGCTATGTTGCACTGTATTTTTCTACAACATGCCACCCCCATGCTAGGCCATGATACCACTAGGGGACTAACTCAGTTGACTACCAAATCAAGAAATGGTTTTGGAATGTTACTCTCCTTCACTCCTTTGGAAACAATAGAAGTTTCCCTCTTCCCACTAAGATTAGTACCTCCACGAGTTTATCAAGTACCTTCTCAACTGGATTTCCTCTGCACAAGGGAGCCCCTTCTCTACT
This sequence comes from Picea glauca, assembly GCA_000966675.3. NCBI lineage: Eukaryota > Viridiplantae > Streptophyta > Pinopsida > Pinales > Pinaceae > Picea > Picea glauca. The sequence continues at coordinate 356 of JZKD02S1333783.1, read as the reverse complement.
ACATAGTCCCTCAACAACCTCCCCTTACCAGTGTTCGTTTCTCTCCAGTAGTACCAAATCGCGGTCCTTTGTTGCTCCAGTATGGATATGGGTCTTCTTTGCATGAGGGTGACCATTAAACTCTTGGGAAAGATTTATGTTTTCATCAAAAAATCTTCCTAAATCTTCTCTATTGTTCAAAGTTGCGCACATGAGTTCCTTTGCTCACCGCAGCATTTGTTTGTGAGTCTACAATTCACTATGTTTACATTCATCCTTTGTTCCTCTGTCCATCCAGTCTTCGTGCATCTGTGTTCTGGATCCCTTCCACTTCGTAACTTGTTGATGTTCTTTTCTTTCACGTGTCCCCCCCCCCC
>JZKD02S1333782.1:163096-203485 GCA_000966675.3 Picea glauca | reverse complement strand
CTTTGTGAAAAAAAGGAATACCCATATATATAAGTATTAGGTAATGATTGTAAACTTATTTTTGAATACATGATTACATTTTGGAGTTGAAAAATCACATGGATAAGATAATTGTTATATGATAATGGATATATCATGTATGTTTTCATGATGGTTGTATAGGAGTGGAAGACGAATGAAGACATGAATTGAATACCTCAAAAGAAGAGAAATAGAAGGAAGTGGAGCTCAAGAACAATGACATAGGATAAGTAAAGTCTAGTGGACTTTTTACAGCTCAAAATAAGAAAAGTGGGAGCTAGAAGATACGATGCAAGATATTCACCCAAAATTATTTTTAAAATTTTGAGATTTTGTTATTGCAACTGGAATTCCTAAAGCCACAACTTTGAGACTTCTTAGTCGTTCCTTGCTAGATCCATAGAAGGGAAGTGGAACAACCTAAGGGACTATAGAGCAGAGAAGCGGGTACACTTCCTTGGGTTGTGCATATTGAATGGAATGAAATATTTCTAGTTGGAATTGTTGTAGGAATTGATAAACTATGAACCTATTGCAATTGGAGTTATTGGAGCCACAACTTTGAATATTCATATCCAATCTATGCTAGATTTGTGGAATGGAAGTGGGACAACCCGGGGGGCTATTATTTATGCATGCAGCATCAGACATATATTTTCTCATAGGCTTGGTGTCTAGCATGTGGAAGTCATCCAAATATTTCTATCTTGGTAACTTTACTTGTTAGACAAACCGACCACACTGAGAGGGGGGGTGAATCAGTGTAGGGATGTTTTTACACTTCTTTATGAATTTTAGTTAGCAACCACTTCAAACATATTATTCATTCATACTTAGCTAATTGCATGTATAAACAACATTCATCAATAATAGATAACTATAAACCATCACCATAATAAACACACAGAACACTAGATATATGTGTAAGCTTATTATATTATGGGTTACATGAGATTACAATCTCTGGGGTTTATCAACACCAACTCAAAAGAGAACCAACTTCAAGAGAGTGCCAACTCTCAATACAAGACTCAGCTTGTAGGTCTTAGAACCAACTAAGATGTGAGGAATCCAACCCTCAAGTACAAGGCCCAGCTTGTAAATAGAAAACAATCTGTCAATTGTACTAACAGATACATGAATTATTTATACTGCAACACATGTATGTACGTCACCTATCTATACTGAATCACACATATGTACATGTTTTTCCCTTTGTCATCCTGCGTACACCTTCAGAAAATTAGGGTTACTAGTTTCTGCAACTCTAAAACTTTGTTGCCTCTATCACATCCACCTATATACATCATCATCCAACCTGTCTGACGCAAACCCCCTACCTCTCCTAGGGTCTGCTCGACCTCCGGGTCAAGGATAGATCAATTTAGGAGTCAGATCGACTCTTAGGCTCTTGATGAAGCCCAATTTTAGTTTACATAGGCCCTCCTTAGTTCTCTGTCCAGGTTCTTTGAAACCCGTGGGCTCTTTCCTGCCGCTCTTTCCCCTTTAAAATAATTTCAACTACAGGCACTAGCTCCCTCCTCTAGGCTATTTTCCTCATACAACCTTGGTCTGTGACCTGGGACTTAACCCAAAAGGCGTTAAGCTTCAGGCTTCGGGGCTCATGGAAACCACTCTTCCTTTTAAATTCTCGAAGTGATATATCCTGAACTCATGGGATTCCTCCACATGTACACCCTGAAATCAGCGGTCAGGATGAGTCCTCGTCTCCGGCTTTGGACAACCTCCAGTCTACTCTCCCTTCTCCCCTTACTCCCCTAGTGTTATTCCCTTGAATAGAACGATATGTAACCATGTTTCTCTTTCCTGATCAAGGATTGCAATGAAATTTGACCTTCGAGCTTCGAGGTTCTTCCACCTTTGCACAAGCCATTCCCTGAAGTTCCTTTCCTTCGAACCTCATGGATCTATTGACACCTGTCGGTTGTGGGAGAACGGTCATGATCGCTTTGCTCTTTCGGGACTTCGGCTATCTCGAATCCCTTTCACTCCTTTGAACCTCCAAATGGACTAAGTGTCGAAGGACCCAAATGGTTATCCTTCGCACAACTGTCTCAGATCTCACAGTGATGCAGGAGCATCACCAACAACAAGCAAGTGCGGAGGTGGAAGACAGCTGGGACAAGCGCCAGCGCATTTCAGCACGTTGCCAAAGTGTTTTGAGATGTTTTGAAATAAATGTGTGGATGTTAATGTAATAGTTAAGAGGAAGCACACTTATATATTGTAAACAGATCTTGAGCGATCCGCTCTCATCTGTAGTAGGTGAAGACATTAATACATAATTAATGTGAGTAGGTAGATTTAAATGCAGATTAGATAGTTTAGAGCGTAGGAGGGAAAACCGACTATAGACACCCTCATCTTGTATTATTGTAACATTAGCATGATCAATTGAGCATAGAGCATAGAGAGGTGAAGAAGAAGAGAACTGTATTTGAAAACACCCATGTACAGAAGTCCCGAATTAATACATGAAGCTTTGATTCAAACTTATGGTGTTGTGATATTATCTGTGTATGTATGTTGAAAGCTACGCTTATAGCTACTTTACTATTTTTGTTATGCATTTGTTGTTACGCTATGTATGAATGATTTCTTATTGAATGTTTGAAATTTGAGAGAGAGAGTAAGGAGTGAGTTTCACTTGTTTCTCAACTTGAGTGAGTAAAATTCCTGGAAGGAGTGCAGTGGAGTTTGTCTGCAAAGAGTGCATTGACAAGGGTTCAGAGTTTTTATCTCTGAAAGCTCAGGAGGGATAACATTGTTCTCATTCTCGCGGAAGTGCAAGTTAGGAACAGGAGTCGTGCAAGGTGTGCACAGGCCGAGTAGAGTCTCAGAGTTATAACCTGAGTGAAATTATTGAAGGACTGTTGTCGCAGGGAGTGCACAGAGTCGAAGAGGCTCAAATACTAGAGCATATTTGAAGAAGTGTCGCAAGGAGTGTGCGCAGGAATCATCCCCAAAGGACTTGAGGATTTTTTTTTCAAACAAGTTCAGGAGTGATAGAGTCTTCGAAGTTGTCGAAGAAAGGCTCAAGAGGGCTAGTGCCTTGAAGTGTTGGAAGGAGGCATAGTAAACTTGGTTTGTAGGTGGACAAGTTCCATGAAGGAATACCTTGTTCATTTCGTAGGAGTTGTCAAGGAGGAATTGGACGGTCGGAATTCTCCGTGGAGAATTCGCGAAATTCCGAGAGCTATCATATCTTGCAGAGGAGCAGGGAAGTTACGACAAGTATTCTTCAAGTGCAAGCTTATGAGAGATTGGACCGTAGGATCCAAGTCGACAGGATTCGTTGGATCACTCATGAATTCTCACTTCGGGGATTCGTGAGCTGAAGGACCGAAAACCTTACATCAAGATTCGCGAAGTCGCGAAGTGTGAAGTCCCGACAGGGCGATAAGTTTCATTGTGGGGCCAACATTAATAACAAGTCAGAATTCGCCATATCGGCATTTCGAAGGATAGGAGCTCGAGATATCTGTTCCGGGATTCCCGAAATCGCGAGACGCGATATAAGTACGGGGAAAGGACGTTGTCAACCATTTCGGCGGATCATCATTTTGGGTTTCGGCAGTTGGAGAGTCGATACTTTTGGTCCCAAAAGTCCTGAAGTCGCAAGTTGCGATAAGGAGTATCGAGGGGTTCGGGATCTCGGCACTTCAGGTGTCGGGATACAAAGGAGGCAACATTTTGGGAAGCGAAGTTGCAAAGTGCCAAAGCTGGGCACGAGAGACACGTGGTAGAACCACAAGGTGGGGCCCGCGTGGTTGACAGGTAGACACGTGTCACCAGGAGGAAAGGAGTCAACACTCTGTTGACTTTTCGCGTCTCGGGGATTTGCGGGATAAGAGCACGGGAGCTCGACGCTACAACTCGTGAAGTGGCGAGTTGTGAGAAGTGCGAAGGGAAGGTCAAACCTCGCTGACTTTCAAGTCTCATAGGTTCACACGAGAAGAGCATGGAGGCTCAACCCTTCGACTTGCGAAGTCGCGAAGTCACGACGGAAGCTAGCGTTTAGCCTAGTCGGCGGTCACGCGCAAAGGGCGCTGACAGAAGGGAGATATACCCATTTCGTGATCTCAGGTATCACGAGATTGGAAAGGAAAAGTCAGTGGTTTTGACTCGCGAACTCGCGAGATTGCGAGTTGCAACAAGCACCTTTGGGAATAGGCCTTGGTCATAGCGTTGTGGTTGCTCGGAGAATGTGGAGCTTGCGCCTAGTGTTGTTCGCATAGGGGAGTTTCCGAAAGGACCTGTGGATTGATAAACGAAGATTCCAACATGGAATCGAAAGAGCCATTTCGGCTCAAGGGGAAATCAAACGATCTTGTAGCGGACCTTGACTCGAGGGTCGATAGAGGGTTGGGGGTCTGCATCAAGTGGTATCAGAGCGCAAAAAGATTTCTTTGCTTTCTGTAGCAGGAAAAAGAAAGATTCACCATGCCACTGAGAAGAAGAGACAGGTAAACAACTGATCTTCCAGAGGAGAGGGAAATGCCAGGAGAAAGGGGTAGGCAGGTGCCAAATCTAGCCATGGAAAGAGAGATGCATAACATACACGCCAGACTCATGGACATGGAAATAAAACAGAGGCGCACAGTTGATGTTGGAGATGTCAGTGAATTTGAAACTGAAGATGAAGCTGGACATGAAGGAGAATAAGTTGCAACAGAAGATGTAGCAAATGAACGCCTGATTAGGGTTGTTGCAAGAATGAGTGCTAGGGCAAAAATGGATATTCCAGTATATGAGGGTTACCTGGATGTTGAAGAACTTCTATACTGGATTAGAGATCTGGACACATATTTTGACTATGAAGATGTCGAGGAAGACAAGAAGATAAAACATGTTGTCACAAGATTGAAAGGACATGCAGCATTGTGGTGGGATGAACTACAAGCTAACAGATGCTGCAAAGGCAAGCAAAAAATCAGGTTGGGATAGAATGGCCACGAAGATGAAGGCGAAATTCATACCCAAAGATTATCAAATCACTTTGTTTTGAAGGATGCAGAATTTGAGACAGAAACTAATGTTAGTGAAGGAGTACACTGAAGAGTTCTATAAGATAAACATCAGGGTAGGTCATCGTGAAAGCGATGATGAAAAGGTTGTCAGGTATATGAATGGTCTGAGATATGACATTCAGGATGAGATGAGCATGATGATCATTCAGACCGTAGAAGATGCTTATCAGATGGCTCTGAAGGCTGAAGAGAAGTTGAGCCGAAAGAAAAGTCAGAGAGGTAGAGGCAGAAGTCAACCTAGAGGCAAAACAATTGTCCAAGATAGGAGTTAGAAGCCTAAGGGAGAGTGGAAGAAACCTCAACCTCAAACTAAGAGAGGTGGAAGCTCACAGAGAGGGCAGTATACTGAACAGAGAGGACAGTATGCTGATAACAACACTTTTCCTCGCACTAGAGGAAGAGGAAGAGGTAGAGGTGGAGTAATAAAATGCTTCACATGTGGAAAGAATGGACACAAATCTTATTAATGTCCAGATAAGAAGAAAGAAGGAGGTGAGACTCACATTGCCGAAGCACAGAGGTGGAATGTTAAGGCAGAGGACGCTGAAGGCGAAAGATCACTGGTGATGAGAAAGGTTCACTTAACGCAAGACCAAGGACAGGGTATGCAAGGTCATCGTGGACAGTGGTAGCACAGACAATCTCGTTTCTACAAAGATGGTAGAAAAACTGGAGCTGGAAACTATTGAACATCCAACTCCATACAGAGTTTCATGGCTACAAAAAGGACATCAGGTAAATGTCACTAAACAATGTTTAGTTGAATTTAAGATAGGAGGATATAACGATAAGATATTTTGTGATGTCATTCCCATGGATGTTTGTCATCTATTGCTAGGTAGACCGTGGCAATATGACAAAAATGTGGTTCATGATGGGAGGAAGAACACATACACCCTAGAGAAGAATGGGAGAACTCACATGTTGTTGCCGATCAAGGACAAAGAGGTGAAACCTGAAGTAAGCAACATTGTACTTCTCATGAGTGGGAAGGAACTTCTTAAGGAGGTTAATAAGAAGGAAGATCCACAATTCATCGTGGTCAGGAAACCTAGAATTATTTTGACCAGCACAAGAGTGGATGATTTACTAGAAGAAATCCAGAAGTTGCTAGAAGAATTTGTTGATATAGTAGTGGACGAACTACCTCGTTCGTTGCCACCTATCAGAAGTATAATTCATCACGTTGATCTCATACCTGGAGCTAGTTTACCAAATAAAGCAGCGTACAGATTGACGCTGCAGGAGAATGAAGAGGTCAAAAGACAGGTCCAGGATTTAATGGACAAAGGGTTAGTTAGAGAAACCTTGAGTCCATGTGTTGTTCCGACAGTACTCAGTCCAAAGAAAGATGGAGGCTGGATAATGTGTATAGACTCAAGATCAATTAACAAGATTTCCATCAGGTACAGATTTCCATTGCCAAGAATGGACAATTTGATGGACTGCTTGAGTGGGGAAAGATTATTTTCAAAGATTGATTTGAAAAGTGGTTATCATCGAATTCGTATGAGAGAAGGAGACGAATGGAAGACAGCCTTCAAGACTAATGAAGGGTTGTATGAATAGCTTGTTATGTTGTTTGGCTTAACAAATGCACCGAGCACTTTCATGATATTAATGAATGAAGTCCTGAAGGATTTCATCGAAAAATTTGTCATTGTGTATCTTGATGACATACTGATTTTCAGTAAAATAGAGGTAGAGCATCTGAAACATTTGGCTACAGTGATGAAGAGGCTACAGCAAGAGAAGTTGCTGATAAACATGAAGAAATCTTCATTCATGAAGATAGAGCTCATTTATTTGGGGTTTGTTATTTCTGCAAACAAGTTGAGGATGGATCCAGATAAAGTGGAGGTGATTAAGAATTGTCCATCGCCAAAGAGTATCTTTGAAGTTCAAAGTTTTCACAGATTGGCTAGTTTCTACAAAAAATTCATCAAGAATTTCAGTGGAATTAGCACACCAATGATGGACACAGTGAAGAAAAGACATAAATATTTTCACTGGATAGAAGAAGCAGAGAAAAGCTTCAATTTGTTAAAAAGGAGGATTACTGAACAACCAATTTTGGTGTTGCCTGATTTCAAGAAGACATTTCAGATAAAATGTGATGCAAGTGGGTTTGCAATAGGGAAAGTCTTGAGCCAAGAAGACAGACCGATAGCATACTTCAGTGAGAAGTTGAATGAAGCCAAAATAAAATACTCCACGTATGACAAGGAGTTTTATGCTAGTATTCAGGCATTGAAGAAATGGAGACACTATTTGATTCCTAAGGAGTTTGTCTTATACAGTGACAATCATGCTTTGCAATTTGTGACTCAACAGGAGAAGTTGAATCAAAGACATGTTAAATGGGTTGAATACATGCAGAACTTTAATTTTGTAATTAAGCATATTTCTGGAACTGCTAACAAAGTTGTTGATGCTTTGAGCAGGAAATGTTGGCTATTGCAGGAGTTCAGTGTCAAAATTTTGGGTTTTGATAACCTCAAGGAAATGTACACAGATGATCCATATTTTAAGGAGGCGTATGAAGCAGCTGAGAATCCAATTCTCAGGGACAGAAGTCAATGGATAGAATACATGATCCAGGAAGGATTATTGTTTAAGGGTAATCAACTTTGTATTCCAAAATGCTCCATGAGAGAGAATTTGTTGAAGGAGAAACACAGTGGAGGATTGGTCGGGCATTTCGGTCATGACAAGACGTTCTCAAAGTTAAATGAGTCAAATTTTTGGCCAAGAATGAGAGCAGACGTCAAAATATTCGTGGACAGATGTAGAATTTGTCAGCATTCAAAAGGAAAGAGGCAGAATGCAGGCTTATATCAACCGTTACCCATACCTAAGAGGCCATGGGATGCAGTAAGCATGGACTTCATATTGGGGTTGCCGAGAACACAAAGAGAGTTCGATTCAATCTTTGTGGTAATAGACAGATTTTCTAAAATGGCACACTTCATACCGTGTCAGAAAACCAGTGATGCAACTCACATTGCGAATCTGTTTGTCAAAGAAGTCATTCAACTTCACGGCTTACCAAGGAGCATAGTTTCGGATCGAGACACCAAGTTCATGGGACACTTCTAGAGAACCTTATGGAAAAATCTAGGAACAAACTTGTCGTTCAGTTTATCTTATCATCCTCAGATGGATGGATAGACAGAAGTTGTCAACAGAAGTTTGGGAGACTTGCTGAAAAGTTTGGTGACTGAACATCACAGTCAGTGGGACAATATTCCGCCACGGGTGGAATTTGCTTATAATGATTCAATCAACAGAAGCACGGGGCAGAGTCCATTTCAAAATTTTTATGGAATGCAGCCAAGGGGAGTCTCTGAATTGAGGGATTCAAAACAGAACGCAACTAGGAGTGCTAGTGCAGAAGATTTTATCGAGGCAATGAGGGAGATTCACAGCCGGGTGAAGGAGCGATTGCAGAACTCGAGCCAGGAGTATAAGTGAAGAACAGATCAACACAAGAAACAAATTTAGTTCTAAGTTGGTGATTTGATCCTTGCACACTTGAGAAAGGAAAGGTTCCCAAGAGGGACATATAATAAATTGAAAATGAAGAAAATTGGACCGTGTCGGATCATAAGGAAATTTGGGACAAATGCTTATGAGATCGAATTACCCGATGGGATCGGAATTTCTCTGATATTCAACATCTCAGATTTGTACCCTTATAAAGTTGAAGAAGCAAAAGAAGGTAGTGAACAACCAGAGGTTCAGTGGGATAAACAGATGCCAGTTGCAGAGAAGCCACAGATGGAAAGCATACTGGACAAAAGAGTTAGTAAGAGGACCAGGCGAAAGAAATATTTTGAATACTTGGTCAAGTGGAAGGGACATCCAGTTGAAGATGCCAGCTGGGAAAATGAAGCAGATATCCAAAAGCATGGGCAGACCATGCGAGAGCTCATGGACAGGAGCCCATGAAAAATTTTCAAGCGAGAGAGTATGATGCAGGAGCATCGCCAACAACAAGCAGGCGCGAAGGCGGAAGACAGCTGGGACAAGCGCCAGTGTATTTCAGCACGTTGCCAAAATGTTTTGAGATGTTTTGAAATAAATGTGCGGATGTTAATGTAATAGTTAAGAGGAAGCACACTTAGATAATGTAAACAGATCTTGAGCGATCCGCTCTCATCTGTAGTAGGTGAAGGCATTAATACATAATTAATGTGAGTAGGTAGATTTAAATGCAGATTAGACAGTTTAGAGCATAGGAGGGAAAACCAACTATAGACACCCTCATCTTATATCATTGTAACATTAGCATGATCAATTGAGCATAGAGCACAGAGAGGTGAAGAAGCAGAGAACTGTATTTGAAAACACCCATGTACAAAAGTCCGGAATTAATACATGAAGCTTTGATTCAGACTTATGGTGTTGTGATATTCTCCGTGTATGTATGTTGAATGCTATTCTTATAGCTACTTTACTCTTTCTATTATGAATTTGTTGTTACGCTATGTATGAATGATTTCTTGTTGAATGTTTGAAATATGTGAGAGAGAGTAAGGAGTAAGTTTCAATTGTTTCTCAACCTGAGTGAGTAAAATTCTTGCAAGGAGTGCAGTGGAGTTTTTCCGCAAAGAGTGTGTTGACAAGGGTTCAGAGTTTTTATCTCTGAAAGCTCAGGAGGGATAACATTGTTCTCATTCTCACGGAAGTGCATGTTAGGAACAGGAGCCATGCAAGGTGTGTGCAGGCTGAGTAGAGTCTCAGAGTTATAACCTGAGTGAAATTATTGAAGGACTGTTGTTGCAGGGAGTGCACAGAGTTGAAGAGGTTCAAATACTAGAGCGTATTTGAAGAAGTGCCACAAGGAGTGCGCGCAAGAATCATCCCCAAAGGACTTGAGGATTTTTTTTTCAAACAAGTTCAGGAGCGATAGAGTCTTCGAAGTTGTCGAAGAAAGGCTCAAGAGGGATAGTGCCTTGAAGTGTTGGAAGGAGGCATAGTAAAGTTGGTTTGCAGGTGGACAAGTTCCGTGAAGGAATATCATGTTCATTTCGTAGGAGTTTTCAAGGAGGAATTGGACGGTCGGAATTCTCCGTGGAGAATTCACGAAATTCTGAGAGCCGTCAGATCTTGCAGAGGAGCAGGAAAGTTACGGCAAGTATTCTTCAAGTGCAATCTCAGGAGATATTGGACTATAGGATCCAATTCGATAGGAGTCGTTGGATCACAGTGAATTCTCACTTCGGGGATTCGCGAGTTGAATGACCGAAAACCTTACATCAAGATTCGCGAAGTCGCGAAGTGCGAAGTCCTGATAGGGCGAGAAGTTTTTTTGTGGGGCCAGCATTAATCACGAGTCAGAATTCACCATTTCGACATTTTGGAGGATAGGAGCTCGAGATATCTGTTATGGGATTCCCGAAATCTTGAGACGCGATATAAGTACAGGGAAAGAACGTCGTCAACCATTTCGACGGATCGGCATTTCGGGTTTCAGCAGTTGGAGAGTCGAGACTTTTGGTCCTGAAAGTCCTGAAGTTGCAAGTTGCGATAAGGAGTATCGAGGGGTTCGGGATCTCGGCACTTCAGGTGTCGGGATACAAAGGAGGCAGCGTTTTGGGAAGCGAAGTTGTGAAGTGTCGAAGCTGGGCACGAGAGACACGTGGCAGAACCACAAGGTGGGGCCCACGTGGTTGACAGGAGGACATGCATCGCCAGGAGGAAAGGAGTCAACACTCCATTGACTTTTCACATCTCAGGGATTCGCGAGATAAGAGCATGGGAGCTCGATCCTACAACTCGCGAAGTGGCGATTTACGAGAAGTGTGAAGGGAAGGTCAACCCTCGCTGACTTTCAAGTCTCAGAGGTTCGCACGGGAAGAGCACGGAGGCTCAACCCTTCAACTTACGAAGTCGCGAAGTCACGACGAAAGCTAGCGTTTAGCCTAGACGGCGGTCACGCGTAGAGGGCGCTGACAAAAGGGAGCTATACCCATTTCATGATCTTGGGTATCGCGAGATTAGGAAAGAAGAGTCATGGGTTTCGACTCACGAATTCGCGAGATTGCGAGTTGTGAAAAACACCTTTGGGAATAGGCCTTGGTCATGGTGCTATGGTCTCTCAGAGAAGGTGGAGCTCACACCTAGTGTTGTTCGCACAGGGGAGTTGCCAAAAGGACCTGTGGATTGATAAACGAAGATTCCAGCAGGGAATCGAAAGAGCCATTTCGGCTCAAGGGGAAATCGAATGATCCTGTAACGGACCTTGACCTGAGGGCCGATAGAGGGTTGGGGGTCTTCATCACACAGTCACCAACTCCCTATCGGTATCCCACAGGATCTTCACCATCAATTTATTGGAACTCTTCCCTTCAAAGGATCATGGTCACTGCCGCTCCTGAGCTTAAATTTCTGAGGTATATGAAACCTTTGTCTTCCCTATGTGCACTCTCTTCGAACTTTGGATGTTTGGACTTAGAAATCTTTCTAAGTCTTTTCTCCTCAATGCTTAGATCGCTATCTCTCTTGAGCTTGTTCCCCCCAAGTTCTAAGACCTTACACAGACTCCTTGTGTCCTTGGAACCTCTACAACAATTAAATGTTCTCCTCTTCACAAAATTCTGAGAACGACTCGGCTTGCACACTCCTTGTGTGTCTCTATTCTTTCTCTGCACTATTACTATCAAAGATGCAACATTATCTCTCCTAAGATTCTCTGATTTTAACTTAACTCTATCAACGCACTCCTTGCAGACAACATGCACTCCTTGCACAAGCTCTCAGAAGTGAAACAATTGAAACTTATTCTAACTCTATAGACTCATGTATTTAACCACGAAATACACTCACAAGCACGAGAAAAAGTAAAACAAATAATTTAAATGAACAGGAAACATACCATTCATTTAGATAAACATAGTAACAACAACAAAAACATTTGGGTCAAAGGTTCTTTGTTCTATTCATTCAAGTGATAAAGTATACATACATACAGGCAGTTTTCCACTACTTCTTCAACAACTTACACAGTGTTCATTGTCTCACACAGCAGTAACAACAATGCTCTCTTTTTCTCATTAACAACGTTTTTAGAATGAACCATAACAACCTTTCCAATGAACAAGAAAATAAATTATATACATGAAGGGGCTTCTCGAGCCTTCCCTCGTTTCTACCTATGTCTCTCCTATCACATTAATGAGCATTTAAAAAATAGATCAGATCCAAGCTCGAGATCTGTACAATACATCTATACATTAAAGAGATTACAATCCAAAAGGATCTTTTGGGAATGGCCTTAGCCTCCATACATTAATTGAANCTTTGTGAAAAAAAGGAATACCCATATATATAAGTATTAGGTAATGATTGTAAACTTATTTTTGAATACATGATTACATTTTGGAGTTGAAAAATCACATGGATAAGATAATTGTTATATGATAATGGATATATCATGTATGTTTTCATGATGGTTGTATAGGAGTGGAAGACGAATGAAGACATGAATTGAATACCTCAAAAGAAGAGAAATAGAAGGAAGTGGAGCTCAAGAACAATGACATAGGATAAGTAAAGTCTAGTGGACTTTTTACAGCTCAAAATAAGAAAAGTGGGAGCTAGAAGATACGATGCAAGATATTCACCCAAAATTATTTTTAAAATTTTGAGATTTTGTTATTGCAACTGGAATTCCTAAAGCCACAACTTTGAGACTTCTTAGTCGTTCCTTGCTAGATCCATAGAAGGGAAGTGGAACAACCTAAGGGACTATAGAGCAGAGAAGCGGGTACACTTCCTTGGGTTGTGCATATTGAATGGAATGAAATATTTCTAGTTGGAATTGTTGTAGGAATTGATAAACTATGAACCTATTGCAATTGGAGTTATTGGAGCCACAACTTTGAATATTCATATCCAATCTATGCTAGATTTGTGGAATGGAAGTGGGACAACCCGGGGGGCTATTATTTATGCATGCAGCATCAGACATATATTTTCTCATAGGCTTGGTGTCTAGCATGTGGAAGTCATCCAAATATTTCTATCTTGGTAACTTTACTTGTTAGACAAACCGACCACACTGAGAGGGGGGGTGAATCAGTGTAGGGATGTTTTTACACTTCTTTATGAATTTTAGTTAGCAACCACTTCAAACATATTATTCATTCATACTTAGCTAATTGCATGTATAAACAACATTCATCAATAATAGATAACTATAAACCATCACCATAATAAACACACAGAACACTAGATATATGTGTAAGCTTATTATATTATGGGTTACATGAGATTACAATCTCTGGGGTTTATCAACACCAACTCAAAAGAGAACCAACTTCAAGAGAGTGCCAACTCTCAATACAAGACTCAACTTGTAGGTCTTAGAACCAACTAAGATGTGAGGAATCCAACCCTCAAGTACAAGGCCCAGCTTGTAAATAGAAAACAATCTGTCAATTGTACTAACAGATACATGAATTCTTTATACTGCAACACATGTATGTACGTCACCTGTCTATACTGAATCACACATATGTACATGTTTTTCCCTTTGTCATCCTGCGTAAACCTTCAGAAAACTAGGGTTACTAGTTTCTGCAACTCTAAAACTTTGTTGCCTCTGTCACATCCACCTATATACATCATCATCCAACCTGTCTGACGCAAACCCCCTACCTCTCCTAGGGTCTGCTCAACCTCTCGGTCAAGGATCGATCAATTTAGGAGTTGGATCGACTCTTAGGCTCTTGATGAAGCCTAATTTTAGTTTACATAGGCCCTCCTTAGTTCTCGGTCCAGGTTCTTTGAAACCCGTGGGCGCTTTCCTGCCGCTCTTCCCCCTTTAAAATAATTTCAACTACAGGCACTAGCTCCCTCCTCTAGGCTATTTTCCTCATACAACCTTGGTCTGTGACCTGGGACTTAACCCAAAATGCATTAAGCTTCAGGCTTCGGGGCTCTTGGAAACCACTCTTCCTTTTAAATTCTTGAAGTGATATATCCTGAACTCATGGGATTCCTCCACATGTACACCCCGAAATCAGCGGTCATGATGAGTCCTTGTCTCCGGCTTCGGACGACCTCCAGTCTACTCTCCCTTCTCCCCTTACTCCCCTAGTGTTATTCCCTCGAATAGAACGATATGTAACCATGTGTCTCTTTCGTGATCAAGGATTTCAATGAAATTCGACCTTCGAGCTTCGAGGTTCTTCCACCTTCGCACAAGCCATTCCCTGAAGTTCCTTTCCTTCGAACCTCACGGATCTATTGACACCTGTCAGTTGTGGGAGAACGGTCATGATCGCTTTGCTCCTTCGGGACTTCGTCTATCTCGAATCCCTTTCACTCCTTTGAACCTCCAAATGGACTAAGTGTCGAAGGACCCAAATGGTTATCCTTCGCACAACTGTCTCAGATATCACGGTGATGCAGGAGCATCGCCAACAACAAGCAAGCGCAGAGGTGGAAGACAGCTGGGACAAGTGCCAGCGCATTTCAGCACGTTGCCAAAGTGTTGTGAGATGTTTTGAAATAAATGTGTGGATGTTAATGTAATAGTTAAGAGGAAGCACACTTAGATATTGTAAACAGATCTTGAGCGATCCACTCTCATCTATAGTAGGTGAAGAAATTAATACATAATTAATGTGAGTAGGTAGATTTAAATGCAGATTAGACAGTTTAGAGCGTAGGAGGGAAAACCGACTATAGACACCCTCATCTTGTATCATTGTAACATTAGCATGATCAATTGAGCATAGAGCACAGAGAGGTGAAGAAGTAGAGAACTGTATTTGAAAACACCCATGTACAGAAGTCCCGAATTAATACATGAAGCTTTGATTCAGACTTATGGTGTTGTGATATTATCTGTGTATGTATGTTGAATTCTATGCTTATAGCTACTTTACTCTTTTTGTTATGCATTTGTTGTTACGCTATGTATGAATGATTTCTTATTGAATGTTTGAAATTTGAGAGAGAGAGTAAGGAGTGATTTTCAATTGTTTCTCAACCTGAGTGAGTAAAATTCTTGGAAGAAGTGCAGTGGAGTTTGTCTACAAAGAGTGTGTTGACAAGGGTTCAGAGTTTTTATCTCTGAAATCTCAGGAGGGATAACATTCTTCTCATTCTCACGGAAGTGCAAGTTAGGCACAGGAGCCGTGCAAGGTGTGCACAGGCCTAGTAGAGTCTCAGAGTTATAACTTGAGTGAAATTATTGAAGGACTATTGTCGCAGGGAGTGCACAGAGTCAAAGAGGTTCAAATACTAGAGCATATTTGAAGAAGTGCCGCAAGGAGTGCGTGCAGGAATCATCCCCAAAGGACTTGAGGATTTTTTTTTCAAACAAGTTCAGGAGGGATAGAGTCTTCGAAGTTGTCGAAGAAAGGCTCAAGAGGGATAGTGCCTTGAAGTGTTGGAAGGAGGCATAGTAAAGTTGGTTTGCAGGTGGACAAGTTCCGTGAAGGAAAACCTTGTTCATTTCATAGGAGTTGTCAAGGAGGAATTGGACGGTCGGAATTCTCCGTGGAGAATTCGCGAAATTCCGAGAGCTGTCAAATGTTGCGGAGGGGCAGGGAAGTTACGACAAGTATTCTTCAAGTGCAAGCTTAGGAGAGATTGGACCGTAGGATCCAAGTCGAAAGGAGTTGTTGGATCACTCATGAATTCTCACTTCAGGGATTCGTGATCTGAAGGACCGAAAACCTTACATCAAGATTTGCGAAGTCACGAAGTGTGAAGTCTCAACAGGGTGATAAGTTTCATTGTGGGGCCAGCATTACTAACGAGTCAGAATTCTCCATATCGGCATTTCGAAGGATAGGAGCTCGAGATATCTGTTCCGAGATTCCTAAAATCACGAGACACGATATAAGTACAGGGAAAGGACGTTGTCAACCATTTCGGCGGATCGGAATTTTGGGTTTTGGCAGTTGGAGAGTCGAGACTTTTTGTCCCAAAAGTCCCGAATTCATGAGTTGCGATAAGGAGTATCGAGGGTTTTGGGATCTCGGCACTTTGAGTGTCGGGATACAAAGGAGGCAGCATTTTGGGAAGCGAAGTTGCAAAGTTCCAAAGCTGGGCACGAGAGACATGTGGCAGAACCACAAGCTGGGGCCCGCGTGGTTGACAGGCGGACACACATCACCAGGAGGAAAGGAGTCAACACTCTGTTGACTTTTCGCATCTCGGGGATTTGCGGGATAAGAGCACGGCAGCTCGACGCTACAACTCATGAAGTGGCAAGTTGTGAGAAGTGCGAAGGGAAGGTCAACCCTTGCTGACTTTCAAGTCTCAGAGGTTCACATGAGAAGAGCACAGAGGCTCAACCATCGACTTGCGAAGTCGCGAAGTCACGACAGAAGCTAGCATTTAGCCTAGCCGGCGGTCACGTGCAGAGGGCGCTGACAAAAGGGAGCTATACCAATTTTTTGATCTCAGGTATCACGATATTGGAAAGGAAAAGTCAGTGGTTTTGACTCGCGAACTCACGAGATTGCGAGTTGCAACAAGCACCTTTGGGAATAGGCCTTGGTCATAGCGTTGTGGTCGCTCGGAGAAGGTAGAGCTTGTGCCTAGTGTTTTTCGCACAAGGGAGTTACCGAAAGGACCTGTGGATTGATAAACGAAGATTCCAACAGGGAATTGAAAGAGCCATTTTGGCTCAAGGGGAAATAAAACGATCCTATAGCGGACCTTGACTCAAGGGTCGATAGAGGGTTGGGGGTCTGCATCAAGTTGTATCAGAGCGCAGAAAGATTTCTTTGCTTTCTGTAGCAGGAAAAAGAAAGATTCACCATGCCACCGAGAAGAAGAGACAGGAAAACAACTGATCTACCAGAGGAGAGAGAAATGCCAGGAGAAAGGGGTAGGCAGGTGCCAAATCCATCCATGGAAAGAGAGATGCATAACATACACGCTAGACTCGTGGACGTGGAAATAAAACAGAGGCGCACAGCCGATGTTGGAGATGTCAGTGAATCTGAAACTGAAGATGAAGTTGGACATGAAGGAGAAGAAGTTGCAGCAAAAGATGCAGCAAATGAACGTCTTATTAGGGTTGTTGCAAGAATGAGTGCTAGGGAAAAAATGGATATTCTAGTATATGAGGGTTACCTGGATGTTGAAGAACTTCTAGATTGGATTAGAGCTCTGGACACGTATTTTGACTATGAAGATGTCGAGGAAGGCAAGAAGGTCAAACATGTTGTCACAAGATTGAAAGGACATGCAACATTATGGTGGGATGAACTACAAGTTAATAGATGTTGCAAAGGCAAGTATAAAATTAGGAGTTGGGATAGAATGGTCACGAAGATGAAGGCGAAATTCATACCCAGAGATTATCAAATCACTATGTTTCGAAGGATGCAGAATTTGAGACAGAAGCTGATGTCAGTGAAGGAGTACATTGAAGAGTTCTACAAGCTAAAAATTAGGGTAGGTCATCGTGGAAGTGATGATGAAAAGGTTGTCAGGTATATGAATGGTCTGAGATATGGCATTCAGGATGAGATGAGCATGATGATCATTCAGATCGTAGAAGATGCTTATCAGATGGCTCTGAAGGCTGAAGAGAAGCTGAGTTGAAAGGAAAGTCAGAGAGGTCGAGGCAGAAGTCAGCCTAGAGGCAAAACAATTGTCCAAGATAGGAGTTAGAAGCCTAAGGGAGAGTGGAAGAAACCTCAACCTCAAACTAAGAGAGGTGGAAGCTCACAGAGAGTGCAGTATACTGAACAGAGAGGACAGTATGCTGATAAAAACACTTTTCCTCGCACTAGAGGAAGAGGAAGAGGTAGAGGTGGAGTAATAAAATGCTTCACATGTGGAAAGAATGGACACAAATCTTATTAATGTCCATATAAGAAGAAATAAGGACGTGAGACTCACATTGTCGAAGCACAGAGGTGGAATGTTGAGGCAGAGGAAGCTGAAGGAGAAAGATCATTGGTGATGAGAAAGGTTCACTTAAGTCCAGAAAAGGAGGCAGAGAATCCAGTGCAAAGGAACAGTCTTTCTCGGACTGCTTGCAAGACCAAGGACAGGGTATGCAAGGTCATCGTGGACAGTGGTAGCACAAACAATCTCGTTTCTACGGAGATGGTAGAAAAAATGGAGCTAGAAATTATTGAACATCCAACTCCATACAGAGTTTCATGGCTACAAAAAGGACATCAGGTAAATGTCACTAAACAATGTTTAGTTGAATTTAAGATAGGAGGATATAACGATAAGATATTGTGTGATGTCATTCCCATGGATGTGTGTCATCTATTACTGGGTAGACCATAGAAGTATGACATAAATGTGGTTCATGATGGGAGGAAGAACACATACACCCTAGAGAAGAATGGGAGAACTCACATGTTGTTGTCGATTAAGGACAAAGAGGTGAAACCTGAAGTAAGCAACATTGTACTTCTCATGAGTGGGAAGGAACTTCTTAAGGAGGTTAAGAAGAAGGAAGATCCACAATTCATCGTGGTCAGGAAACCTAGAATTATTTTGACCAGTGCAAGAGTGGATGATTTACTAGAATAAATCCAGAAGTTGCAAGAAGAATTTGTTTATATAGTAGTGGAAAAACTACCTCGTTCGTTGTCACCTATCAGAAGTATAAGTCATCACGTTGATTCATACCTGGAGATAGTTTACCAAATAAAGCAGCGTACAGATTGATGCTACAGGAGAATGAAGAGGTCAAAAGACAGGTCCAGGATTTAATGGACAAAGGGTTAGTTAGAGAAACCTTGAGTCCATGTGTTGTTCCGACAGTACTCAGTCCAAAGAAAAATGGAGGCTGGAGAATGTGTATAGACTCAAGATCAATTAACAAGAATTCAATCAGGTACAGATTTCCATTGCCAAGAATGGACGATTTGATGGACTACTTGAGTGGGGAAAGATTCTTTTCAAAGATTGATTTGAAAAGTGGTTATCATCAAATTCGTATGAGAGAAGGAGATGAATGGAAGACAGCCTTCAAGACTAACGAAGGGTTGTATGAATGGCTTGTTATGCCATTTGTCTTAACAAATGCACAGAGCACTTTCATGAGATTAATGAATGAAGTCCTGAAGGATTTCATCGAAAAATTTGTCATTGTGTATCTTGATGACATACTGATTTTCAATAAAATAGAGGTAGAGAATCTGAAACATTTGGCTACAGTGATGAAGAGGCTACAGCAAGAGAAGTTGCTGATAAACATGAAGAAATCTTCATTCATGAAGATAGAGCTCATTTATTTGGGGTTTGTTATTTCTGCATACAAGTTGAGGATGGATCCAGATAAATTGGACGTGATTAAGAATTGGCCATCGCCAAAGAGTATCTTTGAAGTTCAAAGTTTTCACGGATTGGCTAGTTTCTACAGAAAATTCATCAAGAATTTCTATGGAATTAATGCACCAATGATGGACACAGTGAAGAAAAGACATAAATATTTTCACTGGATAGAAGAATCAGAGAAAAGATTCAATTTGTTAAAAAGGAGGATTATTGAACAACCAATTTTGCTGTTGCCTGATTTCAAGAAGACATTTTAGATAAAATGTGATGCAAGTGGGTTTGCAATAGGGGCAGTCTTGAGCCAAGAAGACAGACCGATAGCATACTTCAGCGAGAAGCTGAATGAAGCCAAAATAAAATACTCCGTGTATGACAAGGAGTTTTATGCTATTATTCAGGCATTGAAGAAATGGAGACACTATTTGATTCGTAAGGAGTTTGTCTTATACAGTGACAATCATGCTTTGCAATTTGTGACTCAACAGGAGAAGTTGAATCAAAGACATGTTAAATGGGTTGAATACATGCAGAACTTTACTTTTGTAATTAAGCATATTTTTGGAATTGCTAACAAAGTTGTTGATGCTTTGAGCAGGAAATGTTGGCTATTGCAGGAGTTCAGAGTCAAAACTTTGGATTTTGATAACCTCAAGGAAATGTACACAAATGATCCAGATTTTAAGGAGGCGTATGAAGCAGCTGAGAATCCAATTCTCAGGGACAGAAGTCAATGGATAGAATACATGATCCAGGAAGGATTACTATTTAAGGGTAATCAACTTTGTATTCCAAAATGCTCCACGAGAGAAAATTTGTTGAAGGAGAAACATAGTGGAGGATTGGCCGGGCATTTCGGTCATGACAAGACGTTCTCAAAGTTAAATGAGTCAAATTTTTGGCCAGGAATGAGAGCAGACGTCAAAATATCCGTGGACAGATGTAGAATTTGTCAGCATTCAAAAGGAAAGAGGCAGAATGCAGGCTTATATCAACCGTTACCCATACCTAAGAGGCCATGGGATGCAGTAAGCATGGACTTCATATTGGGGCTGTCGAGAACACAAAGAGGGTTCGATTCAATCTTTGTGGTAATAGACAGATTTTCTAAAATGGCACACTTCATACCATGTCAGAAAACCAGTGATGCAACTCACATTACGAATCTGTTTTTCAAAGAAGTCATTCGACTTCACGGCTTACCAAGGAGCATAGTTTCGGATCGAGACACCAAGTTCGTGGGACACTTCTAGAGAACCTTATGGAAAAAGCTAGGAATAAACTTGTCATTCAGTTCAACTTATCATCCTCAGATGGATGGACAGACAGAAGTTGTCAACAGAAGTTTGGGAGACTTGCTGAGAAGTTTGGTGACTGAACATCACAGTCAGTGGGACAATATTCTGCCACAGGTGGATATTGCTTATAATGATTCAATCAACAAAAAAACAGGGCAGAGTCCATTTCAAATTGTTTATGGCAAGCAGCCAAGGGGAGTTTCTGAATTGAGGGATTTAAAACAGAACGCAACTAGGAGTGCTAGTGCAGAAGATTTTGCTGAGGGAGCTTCACAGCCGGGTGAAGGAGCGATTGCAGAACTCGAGCCAGGAGTATAATCGAAGAACAGATCAACATAGGCGACAAATTCAGTTCAAAGTTGGTGATTTGATCCTTGCACACTTGAGAAAGGAAAGGTTCCCAAGAGGGACATATAATAAATTGAAAATGAAGAAAATTGGACCGTGTCGGATCATAAGGAAATTTGGGACAAATTCTTATGAGATCGAATTACCCGATGGGATCGTAATTTCTCTGATATTCAACATCTCAGATTTGTACCCTTATAAAGATGAAGAAGCAGAAGCAGGTAGTGAACAACCAGAGTTTCAGTGGGCTAAACAGATTCCAATTGCAGAGAAGCCACAGATGGAAAGCATACTGGACAAAAGAGTTAGTAAGAGGACCAGGCGAAAGAAATATTTTGAATACTTGGTCAAGTGGAAGGGACATCCAGTTGAAGATACCAGCTGGGAAAATGAAGTAGAGATCCAAAAGCATGGGCAGACCATGCGAGAGCTCATGGAAAGGAGCCCATGAAAATTTTTCAAGCGAGGGAGTATGACGTAGGAGCATCACCAACAACAAGCAGGCGTGGAGGTGGAAGACAGCTGGGACAAGCGCCAGTGTATTTCAGCACGTTGCCAAAATGTTTTGAGATGTTTTTAAATAAATGTGTGGATGTTAATGTAATATTTAAGAGGAAGAAAACTTAGATAATGTAAACAGATCTTGAGCAATCCGCTCTCATCTGTAGTAGGTGAAGGCATTAATACATAATTAATGTGAGTACGTAGATTTAAATGTAGATTAGACAGTTTAGAGTGTAGGAGGGAAAACCAACTATAGACACCCTCATCTTATATCATTGTAACATTAGCATGATCAATTGAGCATAGAGCACAGAGAGGTGAAGAAGTAGAGAACTGTATTTGAAAACACCCATGTACAGAAGTCCGGAATTAATACATGAAGCTTTGATTCAGACTTATAGTGTTGTGATATTCTCTGTGTATGTATGTTGAATGCTATTCTTATAGCTACTTTACTCTTTCTATTATGAATTTGTTGTTACGCTATGTATGAATGATTTCTTTTTGAATGTTTGAAATCTGAGAGAGAGAGTAAGGAGTAAGCTTCAATTGTTTCTCAACCTAAGTGAGTAAAATTCTTGCAAGGAGTGCAGTGGAGTTTTTCCGCAAAGAGTGCATTGACAAGGGTTCAGATTTTTTATCTCTGAAAGCTCAGGAGGGATAACATTGTTCTCATTCTCACGGAAGTGCATGTTAGGCACAGGAGCCATGCAAGGTGTGTGCAAGCTGAGTAGAGTCTCAGAGTTATAACCTGAGTGAAATTATTGAAGGACTGTTGTTGCAGGGAGTGCACAATGTTGAATAGGTTCAAATACTAGAGTGTATTTGAAGAAGTGCCGCAAGGAGTGCGTGTAGGAATCATCCCCAAAGGACTTGAGGATTTTTTTTTCAAACAAGTTCAGGAGCGATAGAGTCTTCAAAGTTGCCGAAGAAAGGCTCAAGAGGGCTAGTGCCTTAAAGTGTTGGAAGGAGGCATAGTAAATTTGGTTTGCAGGTGGACAAGTTCCGTGAAGGAATACCTTGTTCATTTCGTAGGAGTTTTCAAGGAGGAATTGGACAGTCAAAATTCTCCGTGGAGAATTCGCGAAATTCTGAGAGCCGTCAGATCTTGCAAAGGAGCACGGAAGTTACGGAAAGTATTCTTCAAGTGCAAGCTCAGGAGATATTGGACTGTAGGATCCAAGTCGATAGGAGTCGTTGGATCACTCGTGAATTCTCACTTCAGGGATTCGCGAGTTGAAGGACCGAAAACCTTACATCAAGATTCGCGAAGTCGCAAAGTGCGAAGTCCCGATAGGGTGAGAAGTTTTGTTGTGGGGCCAGCATTAATCACGAGTCAGAATTCACCATTTCGACATTTTGGAGGATAGGAGCTCGAGATATCTTCTCTGGGATTCCCAAAATCTCGAGACGCGATATAAGTACGGGGAAAGGACGTCGTCAACTGTTTCGGCGGATCGACATTTCGAGTTTCAGCAATTGGAGAGTCGAGACTTTTGGTCTTGAAAGTCCCGAAGTTGCAATTTGCGATAAGGAGTATCGAGGGGTTTGGGATCTCGGCACTTCAGGTGTCGGGATACAAAGGAGGCAGCGTTTTGGGAAGCGAAGTTGTGAAGTTTCGAAGCTGGGCACGAGAGACACGTGGCAGAACCACAATGTGGGGCCCGCGTGGTTGACAGGCAGACATGCATTGCCAGGAGGAAAGGAGTCAACACTCTGTTGACTTTTCACATCTCAGGGATTCGCGAGATAAGAGCATGGGAGCTCGATGCTACAACTCGCGAAGTGGCGAGTTGCGAGAAGTGTGAAGGGAAGGTCAACCCTCGCTAACTTTCAAGTCTCGGAGGTTCGTATGGGAAGAGCACGGAGGCTCAACCCTTCAACTTGCGAAGTCGCAAAGTCGCAACGGAAGCTAGCGTTTAGCCTAGCCGGCAGTCATGTGTAGAGGGCGCTGATAGAAGGGAGGTATACCCATTTCGTGATCTTGGGTATCGCAAGATTGGGAAGGAAGATTCATGGGTTTCGACTCACGAATTCGCGAGATTGCGAGTCGTGACAAGCACCTTTGGGAATATGCCTTGGTCATGGTGCTATGGTCGCTTAGAGAAGGTGGAGCTCACACCTAGTGATGTTGGCACAGGGGAGTTGCCGAAAGGACCTGTGGATTGATAAACGAAGATTCCAGCAGGGAATCAAAAGAGCCATTCTGGCTCAAGGGGAAATCGAACGATCCTGTAGCGGACCTTGACCCAAGGGACGATAGAGCGTTGGGGGTATTCATCACACAGTCACCAACTCCCTATCGGTATCCCACAGGATCTTCACCATAAATTTATTGAAACTC
The DNA here is from genome assembly GCA_000966675.3 of Picea glauca. Lineage (NCBI taxonomy): Eukaryota > Viridiplantae > Streptophyta > Pinopsida > Pinales > Pinaceae > Picea > Picea glauca. The sequence continues at coordinate 179,642 of JZKD02S1333782.1, read as the reverse complement.
TTCCCTTCAAAGGATCATGGTCCCTACCCCTCCTGAGCTTAAATTTCTGAGGTATATGAAACCTTTCTCTTCCCTATGTGCACTCTCTTCGAACTTTGGATGTTTGGACTTAGAAATATTTCTAAGTCTTTTCTCCTCAATGCTCAGATCACTATCTCTCTTGAGCCTATTCCTCCCAAGTTCTAAGACCTAACACAGACTCCTTGTGTCCTTGGAACCTCTACAACAATTAAATATTCTCCTCTTCACAAATTTCTGAGAACGACTCGGCTTGCACACTCCTTGTGTGTCTCTATTCTTTCTCTGCACTATTACTATCAAAGATGCAACATTATCTCTCCTAAGCTTCTCTGATTTTAACTTAACTCTGTCAACGCACTCCTTGCAGACAACATGCACTCCTTGCACAAGCTCTCAGAAGTGAAACAATTGAAACTTATTCTAACTCTATAGACTCATGTATTTAACCACGAAATACACTCACAAGCACGAGAAAAAGTAAAACAAATAATTTAAATGAACAGGAAACATACCATTCATTTAGATAAACATAGTAACAACAACAAAAACATTTGGGTCAAAGGTTCTTTGTTCTATTCATTCAAGTGATAAAGTATACATACATACAGGCAGTTTTCCACTACTTCTTCAACAACTTACACAGTGTTCATTGTCTCACACAGCAGTAACAACAATGCTCTCTTTTTCTCATTAACAACGTTTTTAGAATGAACCATAACAACCTTTCCAATGAACAAGAAAATAAATTATATACATGAAGGGGCTTCTCGAGCCTTCCCTCGTTTCTACCTATGTCTCTCCTATCACATTAATGAGCATTTAAAAAATAGATCAGATCCAAGCTCGAGATCTGTACAATACATCTATACATTAAAGAGATTACAATCCAAAAGGATCTTTTGGGAATGGCCTTAGCCTCCATACATTAATTGAATCTCCCACTTCAAATTGAAGCTCTCTCCTATGCTGATAAACTCTGTCTTTGTACATCTTGTTGTTGTCTCATAGCTGCTCCTTGATCTCACCATGAATTTGTGGCATCTCTATAGCAAAATCTTCTTCTCCTGCACTTCTGAACTCATTTTGTCCAAAATATATCAATTCTGGTATCCCCCTTGGGTGCATTCCATACACTAATTGGAATGGACTTTTTCCAGTGCTTCTATTCAGTGAATCATTGTATGCAAATTCCGCTTGTGGCATAATCAGATTCCACTGATTGTTATGCTCAGTGACTAACATCCTCAGCAAATTCCCTAAACTTATGTTTACTACCTCAGTATGTCCATATGTATGACGATGATATGCTAAGCTGAAGGAAAAATGTGTCCCCAATTTCTTCCACAATGTTCTATAAATGACCAACAAATTTGGTGTCCCTATCTGAAACAATGCTCCTGGGAAATCCATGTAGTCTCACAACTTCTTTAAAAAACAAAATTGCTATGTGTGTATCATCATTTGTCTTTTGGCATGGTATAAAGTGTGTCATTTTGGAAAATATTTCAACTACCACAAATATGTAATCACATCCCCTTTGGGTTCTTAGTAATCCCAACACAAAATCCATGCTGATAGCATCCCAAGGCCTATCTCGAATAGGTAATGGATCATAAATACCAGTGTTCTGTTGTCTTCCTTTTGCATATTGGAAAATTTTGCATTTGTTCAAAAATGTATTCACTTCAGATCTCATACCTGGCCAATAGTATGAGCTACTCAATTGTGCAAATGTTTTATCATGGAAAAAATGTCCCGCTAGGCCTCCAGTATGCTTCTCTTTTGTTGATATAGTAGTGGATGAGTTACCTTGCTCATTGCCACCCATTAAGAGCATCATTCATCACATTGTGCATACCAAATTGTGCTTACTAAATTCCTCAATGAGATACAATTGTGCATACATAATATCAATGTGATGAATGATGCTCTTAATGGGTGGCAATGAGCAAGGTAACTCATCCACTACTATATCAGCAAAAGTTTCCAGCAACTCCTGAATTTATTCAGGCAGATCATCCACAATAGTACTTGTAAGGATGACTCTAGGCTTCCTCACTAAAACAAACTGCATGTCCTACTCTTTCTTGACTTCATTCAAGAGCTCCTTCCAACTCATGATAATTATGCTTGGGCTAGTTTCTTCCATCACCTTCTTATCTTTTATTGGAAACAACATGTGTGTCCGACCATTCTATTCTATGGTGTAGGTGTTTTTCCTCGAATTGTGTATGACATTTCTGTCAAACTGCCAGGGTCTTCCCAAAAAAACATGATAAAAATCCATGGGAATTACATCACACAAAATCGCATCCTTGGATCCTCCTATCTTAAATTCAACTTGGAATTATTTATTTACCATTACCTATTGTCCTTTCTGCAACCATGAAACTTTATACGGATTTGGATGTGCAGTAGTCTCCAACTCTAGTTTCTCCACCATCTCTATGCATACTAAATTGTCAGTGATTCCATTATCTATAATCACCTTGAAAACTATGTCCTTGGTCTTGTAAGTAGTCTTAAACATATTGTTTCTATGTATTGGTTCTTCCACCTCCTTCTTTGGTTTCAAGAGAATTTTCCTCATCATGAGGGACCTTCCATTTTAAAAAACGTCTTCTTCAACATTCCTTCTTTGTGCTTCAGAAACGTGAGATTCTCCTCCCTCTTTATTTTTCTCAGGGCATTCCCAAGACATATGTCATGTCTTTTCACAGGCATAACATTTCACCTCTCTTCCTCTGCCTCTTCTTCTACCTCGAGAAAAATAATTCCTTCCACCATACTATCTTTCTTTGGAACTTCCTCCTCTCTATATATGACTATCAAAATTTCTAGTCTCAGCTTTGGGCTTCTACATCTTGTCATGGAAAATTCCCTTACCTCTTTGTGGGATTTTTCCTCTGCCTTGTTGGATTTTCTTTCTGGCCAACTTATCTTATGCTTTCAAGGAAGCCTAATAATCGTCTTCAACTATCCTCATACTCACCATATTGATTTCATCCTGGATTTCATATCGTAGGCCATTAATGTACTTGGAAACCTTCTCCTCATCGCTCTCATGATATCCATCTCTAATTTTCAGATGATAGAATTATTATGTGTACTCCCTTACTATCAAACCCTTCTATCTCAAGTTTTGTATTCTCTTGAACAGATTTATTTTATAGTCTTTCGGTATTTAGCCTTTATCTTGGCTACCGTTTTGTATTGGCTCTTAATTTTTTGTTTTCCTTTGCTTCTTTTGTCAGCCTGTAGTTTATCCCACCACAGTGTTGCATTCCCTTTGATTCTTTTGATGATATGTTTTATCTTCTTCTCAACATCGACCTCTTCATAGTCAAAGTATTTATCCATTGCTCTTATCCAGTCCAACAATTCTTCCACGTCCAAATTGCCTTCATGCATTGGGATTTCCATTTTTTCTCTGGCTCCCAGTCTTACAAAAACTCTCAGTAAGAATTCTTCTACAACATCTTATCTTATAGCTTCCATTTCTTCACTTCCGGCCTCACTGATGTCACCTACATCTGGTTTTCTTCTTTGTACAGTTTCCATGGCATGTAGCCTTTCAAAGAGTCTCTTCATTTCCTCCTCCATTGTTGGATTTGTCACAAGTTTGTCCCTGTGTCTTCTTGGTGGCATGGCACTAAGATTTCTTCACAAAGAGCTTAAATTATTATTATGATACCACTTGACACAAACCCCCCACCTCTCCTAAGGTCTACTCAACCTCCTGGTCAAGGATCGATCAATTTCAGAGTCGGATCGACTCTTAGGATCTTGTTGAACCCCAATTTTAGTTTACACAGATGCTACTTAGTTATTTGTATAGGTTATTTGAAACCTGTGGGTGATTTCCTAGCGCTCTTTCCCCTTTAAAATAATTTAAACAATAGGAACTAGCTCCCTTTGCTAGGATTCTTTCCTCATATGAACTTAGTCTATGACCTGGGACTTAACACAAAAGGCGCTAAGCTTAGGGCTTCAGGGATCTTGGAAACCACTCTTCCTTTTAAATTCCCGAAGTGATATATCCTAAACTCATAGGATTCCTCCATGTTTCCACCCCTAAATCGATGGTCAAGATGAGTCCTTGTCTCCATCTTTGGACGACCTCCAGTCTACTCTCCCTTCTCCCCTTACTCCCAGAGTGCTCTGCCTCTTAATGGAATGATCTGTCGACGCATGTCTCTTCCGTGATCAACGGTTGCGGTGAAATCCGACCCTTGGGCTTCAAGGTTCTTCCACCTTCACACAAGCCCTTCCCCAAAGTTCCTTTCCTCCGAACCTCATGGATCTATTGACACCTATTGGCTATGGGTGACCGATCATGATCGATTCACTCCTTCGATACTTCATCTATCCTGACTCCCTTTCACTCTTTTGAACCTCTAAATGCACTAAGTGCCAAAGGACCCATATGGTTATCCTTTGCACAATTGTTTCATATTTGACGGTCACCAGCTCCGTGGCGGTATCCAACGGGATATTCATTGTCGATTTATTGAAACTCTTCCCATCAAAGGATCATGGTCACTGCCCCTCGTGAGCTTAACTTTATGAGGTATATGAAACCTCTATTTTCCTTCTATGCACCCTCTTCGAAATTTGGACATTAGGACTTAGAAAGATTTCTAAGTCTTTTCTCCTCAATGCTCAGAGCGCTATCTCTCCTGAAACTATTCCTCCCATGGTATAAGACCTTGCACGCACTCCTTGTGTCCTTGGAACCTATGCAACAACAAAATTTTCTCCCCTTCACAAAAGTCTGAGAACGACTCGATCTGCACACTCCTTTTTGTGGATCTGTGCTTTCTCTGCACTGTTACTATCAAATATTCAATGCTAACTCTCCTAAGCTTCTATGAGTTAAACTTAACTCTGTCAATGCACTCCTTGAGGAAAAAATGCACTCCTTTCACAAGCTCTCATAAGAGAAACAATTGAAACTTATTCTAACTATATAGACTCATGTATTTAACCACGAAATACACTCACAAGCATAAGAACAAGTAAAATAGAGAATTTAAATGAACATGAAACATACCATTCATTTAGATAAACATAGTAACAACAACACCAAACATTTGGTTCAAATATTCTTTGTTATATTCATTCAAGTGATAAAATATACATACATACACGTAGTTCTCCATTGCTTCTTCAATAACTTACACAGTGCTCACTGTCTCACATAGCAGCAGCAACAATTCTCTCTTTTTCTCAATATAAACTTTTTTTATAATGACCCATAACAACCTTTTCAATGAACAAGAAAATAAATTATATACATGAAGGGGCTTCTCGAGGTTTCCCTCCTTTCTACCTATTGTTATCCTATCACATTAATGATCATTTGCAAAATAGATCAAAGCCAAGCTTGAGATCTGTACAATACATCTATACATTAAATAGATTACAATCTGAAAGGATCTTTTGGGAATGGCCTTAGCCTCCATACATTAATTAAATTTATTTTCATTAAATTTAAATTTAAAAAGGTGTGCTCTCCTTTGTATAGTCCAAATCAGCTCCATAAATGCGATGGATGATGTGTTGCTCTCCAGATTTTCCTCCTTTTAATGTTGATGTAGATGCTCCTGCATCATTGTCACTGCATCCAACTTGCGCCATTTGTACCATGTCATGAATGAACCATCTCCAACAAACTATGCATGTCCCTCATGCATACATCATCATACAACATAGATATCCCACAACCATATCATAATTGTACCATACATAATAATGTTTCTCACTCAACCAACTAACCAACATATACCATATCCATATCTCACAACAACCTGATTCGGATTATTTTCAGCACGAAATGAGAGCGGAGATGTAATAAAGAAATGCACAGAGATATCACGGATATCCAATAATATAACAGAAATGTATCAGAGATGCAACCATAAACACAGAGATACAATAATACACAATTCCTATTAATGAAAGAAATGTACAGAGACAGTAAATATACAGAGTGAAAGACTCACTAGAATGGTGGCAGCTTATCTCTGAGAAGAGATGGGACTGCTACTCACATTCGCAAGAAGATGATTATTACAATGAGGCTCTAAGGTCCTTTTTAACATAATAAAAATCCAAAACCCTATCCGCGGAAGTTGAAAAGCCAAAAGGTTTGCGGGCCCCAATGGAGGTAGTTGATACGTCAACCTCCCCGAGGCGTAACTTTTGCATACGGTCTATGTTTGGATCACTCGATACACCGTTAGAAATATCTGTCTGAGGACTAAAACTTTTGTTTGAGAAACATCGAAGGAAATTCCATGTTGCTCCTAGTTTTCCTAAAAAAACGTCGTTTAGAGCCTCAAAACAGCTCCAGAAGTTCAGGACCCGAAAAACTGCTAAAAATAGTAAATTATCAAAATTGCCAGAAAATTGTTTTGAGCTAGTTGGAAAAGGTGGGTGGCCACTCATATCCACCTAGATCAATCCTCCCTCCTTAGGAAACAATGGTATCCATTGTGTTGAGTGCCCGGGGGAGAGGAAAAAGTGATTGTTGAATATGCATCTTGATGAGTTGCTTGCCTTATTGGGGAAGTTGTGTTGCTTAGCTTATTGAATGTTGTCATGAACATGTGGCTGGAAGGGTTGAACCTTTTTAACCAGTCTAGCTACATGATCTTCCTGTGTGCAGAAGGAATCTTCACACTTTGCTCCAATCTTGTCGACCTGCTTATGTTGGATATAAGGTGCTTCGGCTGAGGCTGTAGGGGTTGTAGTATCCTTCTGTTCATCTTTTGAACATATTGTGAAGAAGATGAATTTTGTAGTATGAGATACTACCTTGCGGCACTATTTAGGTGGAACAAAAGTTAGAACTACTTCTGGTATTCTGTAGATATGACCCCCCAGAGAAACAATGACAATACGGGGTCGAGACTCATAAACAACATGGCATCTCCACATATATGGTTGGCCCAAGAGAACATCACATACATCCAGTGGGGAAAAATCACATAATACCTCATCCTTGAAGGGTTGGATACCGTATGAAAATCGACTCTGCTAGCTGACACGAATATACCATCCTTGGCGATGCCACCCCATGTTGTATGGATGCGGATGTGGTGTTGTCGACAATCCCAACTGTTTGATGACCTCTGCTGAGATGAGGTTCTTCTAGCTTCTATTATCAAAAATAAAATGCAGTGGGGTCCCCTTCATCCACATATGTGAATGAAAAAGGTGCACCCTCTCTTCAGGATCTATTGGTTCTTCTGGTTAAATTGTTGCGGTCGCGGCAATAGAAGTGTGGTCTGCGTCGATGATCTGTATTTTACCATTATTTTCAGAGTTAGATTATGAATCATGGTTTGTCTCCTTGTCTTTGATCTCAGACACCAATGACTATTTTGAGTGACATTCATCGGTGTTGTGCCAGGGGATTTTGTGGAAATCGCACCATTTTTCGGAATCCTTCTTTCTCTTCCCGTGACCCTTCTTTTCCTGTGGATTGGACTAGTTTTCGGGAGACTGTTTGTTAGGTTCATCTTTTTCATACTTTGGTTGTTTTTGATTTGTAGACTTAACTCCCTTTTTTTCTGGTGCTTAAATTTCTTCTCGATTTTAACAGCATATCGATAAGCAATACCAAGTGATGATATGTCCAAAAAATTTGTTTCAGTTTCAATGTATCTGTGTAGAGCCCAACGGTATTTCAGAACCAAATGTCATTCAGAGTCTTTGATACCCATATTGGTGCACAAGGTATGGAATGTATTGGTGAAATCCTGAACTGCTTGGCCCCTCTCTTGTCGCATTGTGGTCCATCTCATGTATTGGTCCTCATAGTTTCCAACAGGGTAATATTGTTCCTTTACCACATCCACAAAAAATCCCAAGTGGGCTCGGCCCCATATATTTTAGACTTATCTGTGGAACTTTTCTCCCAATAAGTTTCCCACCAATGTTTGACATGGGGGAGATATTTAAGGAGTTCGAAGGTGATAGTTTCTTTGTCGGAAAAATTGTGAACAGAGAAATAACCTTCTAGCAGGTTTAACCATTTGTCTAGGGCATCCGCATCTATCTGACCTTCAAATATGAGAATATCAAAATTAAACTGTACCTTGAAAGGAGAGGTGCTTCCAAAGTGGTTGTTTGATGAAGATGTGCCTGTTCCTGTCGACAGGCATTGCAGAATGTGGGAAAAATTCTCCATCATTTGGTCCCTCTGTCGCGTGAGAGCTTGCTCAAGCAACTTATTGATAGGATCGTGTGCTCCGTCGTTATTATTTTATTCTGCCATGGAGGGTTTCTTGGGCATGCGAGAGTGATTTTCTTCAAGAGAGACAATCTCGAGACCCAACTTTATATACTCGGACCTCGTCAGGGACATGCACTGAAAAATGATCAAGAGCAGCCTGCTCTGATACCACTGATCCGGATTATTTTCGGCACGAAATGAGAGCAGAGATGTAATAAAGAAATGCACAGAGATATCACGGATATCCAATAATATAACAAAAATGTGTCATATATGAAACCATAAACATGAAGATACAGTAATACACGATTCCTATTAATGAAATAAATGTACAGAGACTGTAAAAATACAGAGTGAAAGACTTGCTAGAATGGTGGCAGCTTATCTCTGGGAAGAGATGTGATGGCTACTCGCATTCACAAGAATATTACTATTACAATGAGGCTCTAAGGGAATTTTTAACATAAGGAAAATTCAAAACCCTAACCCTAGAAGATGAAAATCCAAAAGGTTTATGGGCCCCGCTGGAGGTAGTTGATACATCAACCTCCCGAGGGTGTAAATTTTGCATAAGATCTTCGTTTGGGGCGCTCGATACACCGTTAGAAAGATCTATCCAAGAAATAAAAAAAAATTGTGAGCAACATCAAAGGAACTTCCATGTTTCTCCTCGTTTTCCCAAAAATCATTGTTTAGGGCCTCAAAACGGCTCCGAAAGTTTGGGACCCGAAAAAATGCTAAAAATAGTAAATTACCAAAATTGCCATAAAATTGTTTTGAGCCAGCTAGAAAAGTTGGGTGGCCACCGATATCCACCTGGATCACAACCATACCAATAATGCTTCATACCATAAGTATATCTAAGCATCAAAGCAAACATATAACCATACAAGAACTTTTGTAGCTGATCTGAACGTGTAGAATGTTGACTTGGGAACTTGTTTTAAACTTCAGGGACTTGGCACAAACATTAACTTAAGTTTTCATGGCCTTTTCATATATTTGTAGCCTGTCCTCTTTCATCCTATGAATGTACACGACCTGGACTTATTTGGCCCACCTATGTATGTGACCTGGACTTCTACATCCTGCGTACAACTTCAAAAAACTAAGGTTTTCTGAAACTGTGCAACTCCAAAACTTTCACTGTCACTCCTCCTTTTCTGCCTCATACTTGCATAACTTTAGATGTATCAATGAGTACCTTCAATAAATTTTTCACAAAATAATAAATATTCAATATGCTCAAAAAATCATCCTCATAAGAGACCCTTTCTCTCTTATTTATACTCTCCAAATGGATTCCTCTAGGGGTTATCTTCTAACCAGCTTCCTTATTTTAGGGATAACCCACTTCCAACCACTTTTTCCACATACAACCACTTTATCCACAGATAGTAAACTATCCACTTCTAGTTGCAACTAATTTTTTTTTAATTATTTTCTTATTGCCGCAACTTAACCCATGATTAAATCCTAGTTACAACCACTTTGACTAGTCAACTTCTTCTAGGATATTCTATAATAATTTTGACTTCTTTGACCTTCTTGACTTCTTTGACCTTCTAGAGGATTCTATATAACTCATGAGGTTTCTCCAACTTCACAAGGCCATATCTCCCTAACCGTGAGGATCCACGTGGCGTACCACATATCACCGAAAATGGCATGACATTTATTATCCATCTAGAACATTCTCACTTGAAAATTCATTGATCTTAATTACATTATTACACAACCAAACACTACACTATTGGGGCTACCAAACTAATTAACAATTTGGACTTTTCAAAGCGTCTTCCCATGAGGGATTTTACCATAAGGGGATCTATTTGGAGTTCATCCATTTGGTACTTCCTATAAACCATGACATGAAATCAATGACACAAATCCCTTTGACATCAACCTTGACATCAATGACAACACATCACTATGACACCACTTGAACTCAATCCTTTGACATCAATGACAACATAGTACAACAATCTCCCCCTTTAGTATTGATGACAACACCAACATTGATGTCAAAACTTAGGCATGGCAATGCCCATGCTCCCCCTGCGATCATCGCTCCTCATTAATGTTTCTATCTCTCCCCCTTTGACATCAATGGAAAAGGGTATATCTCTTAGTGGATTCTCCCCATGTTTGCATTTCGCTTTGAGCCATTATCCATGCATCTGATGAATCTTTCCCCCTTTGAAAAATGATATCACTATGATGCAATGTTTATTTCATGGTTATCAATGCTCCCTCTATGATCATATCTATCATCTCTCCTCCTGGAAACAAACATATGTAACCAATCATGGGAAAAAGAATAACTCCCCCTGTGGGTATGTCTCCCCCTGTCTTCTCTGCAATATGTCATGTAATCACTATGAACAATATGCTACCATTATAATCTTCTTCTACTGCATATGTTGTTGCTCAAAAATATCGCACCAGTACCTATTGTTCCTTTGATGATCCTTGGAATTTTCCCTGCATCATACAATGATCCATCAACCTGTACCTCAACTTGTACGATCAAACAATTCATCAACCATGCACCAAACCTATATCATGAACCAGTGCATCAACCATGCACCAAACCTATATCACAAACCAGTGCATTAACCATGCACCAAACCAACATGTCACAACAATCTCATCAATCAGATCAAATCTATTCACCAAGACCTCTCTCAACCACATGTAGAATATTATCACCAAGATGTGCATCAACCAAGACTACTCATGTACCACAACAAAAATGTGCTTCTAAAAGAATATCCATGCATATATTCCACATCATCCATGTTCCAACTAGCAAGTGCCTCTAACAATGTACCAAGTATGTACCAATCATGCATCAACTATAGATCAAGCTATAATTTCATCAAGATGTACCAACATCACCATAACATGTGTCAACCATGCACATCAACCATATACCATACATCATATACCATGAAAGTTATCTCAACCATATGCCAAAAATATGTGCCAAATGTGTACCAAGCATATATATAGATCACCAACAAGTGCCTCATACAAATGAACCAATAACATCATCAAGCATACAACATGCCAACCACATACCTCAAACAAGTGTCATATCACTCATGATATGTCTCAACCGACTACCATAAACCATGTGTCAATGTATCCAATATATCTACCATCATTGTATCTCAACAAGTAGGCCTCAATCAACATGCATAATATATGCCAACTCATCAACTAAGTGTCTCAATCATGTACCCAAAATGTCCATCAAAGAAATGCCAATGTATTCAACAAATAGGCCTCTGACAACACATCACACTATCCTAAACCCTTACATAAAACCATGTACCAAAACTTCACTAACAATATGTCCCAATATTTATCTTCAAGTATGAACTAACCATATACCATGATTACCAAACAAACGCTTCTCACAACACATCTCAAGATACATCAATAGATATCACATATGTACCAGTCATGTACTACAACATATCTGCTTCAAAACCATTCACTACAAAAAGTATAATGTTGCAATAATACCTCTAGACATGTACCAATAATATGCCTCAATAGATCAATGATGTACCTCTACATTACCCATGATATACCTCATAAACAAGGTGCCATAATCTTGTTCATAAGTGTTTAACATAACCATCATTGTACCTCAATCCACATACTAGAATTTGTACCATGCATCCAATATAGGCTTCAAGGATATACTACAAAACTATATATCATCATCATGCATTCATCAAACACACATACAAGCAAACCTTTATTCATGAAAACCTAAAACATACCATCTCAGACCCTGTATAAACTGTGGTGTACCATCAAACCATGTTGCAACTCATTTGTATGCCCCATTTTTAAGGCTTTTACCTCATGTACATGAATTTTCTTCAAACAACTCGTTTATGTACATGACCTTTCTATAAGTCAACTCATGTATGTACGTGACTATTCCCACAGGAGCCTACATATGCCTCAAAAAATATTAAGATTGCCTCAATCTTTATGCCTTCATTCATGTCCATTTGTTCAATCTTCTTCATCCACTTCTAAGGGTGTCCTGGTTTCTCAGTACTTGTATTTTGAGATTTCATCCTTTCAACATTGTATTTATTCCATGCTTTTCCTTCCATATCATATGAATCATTCCTCATTGATTGTCTTCTTGAACTCCATCAATCCTAGGATTTGTGGCCAAACCCATTGCAGATGTAACATCTCATGGTCTGACAATGTGGATCAACGTGTCCCACAAGATTACATCTTCAACATCTTAAGATGTTGTTAAATATTCCAACACCTTTCCTTTCATAATGTTTGCAATCCAAAGATTTGTGACCATATTCATTACATGAAAAGTAGTGACCATGAAAAACATTTTCATACCTATGCTTTTGTGTCAAACTTGAGGGCATCTCTCTTCTGAATTTTATTTGAGGTTTAGGGATGGCTTCTTTGTGTCTTCCTTTCTCTATTCTTCTGAAGGTTTAATTTCTTTATGCAGGTGCTTGAATTGCAGATTTACTTTCACCCTTTGAAAATGAAGGACCTACATCATGCTTCTTAGAAGTGTTAGCTACATAGTGTGTTGCTTCCTTGTTGCACCAAGACCAGATTTATCATTTGGTGATATTTGACTATCCAGGATTTCATCCAAGATTATTGAGTTGTTCATTAACTTGTTTGACTATTCGTCTTTACTTCTGAGATCGAATTATTTTTCTTCCAGCTTATGGCATGATTCTTCTTTTTCATTTACGTGATTCTTCAATAATTCTTCTATCCTTTTGGATTCTTCAAGTTGGGTCCCTAGATTGACATTGATATCTCTTGTTTCTTTAATCTCTTCAAGGTTTTTGCTAAGCTCATCATCTACCTTCTTCTTTTCTTCTGTTTGACTAATTATTTCATTATTTAGTCTCTTGATCTCTTCTTCTTTTTCTTCTAATTGAGTCCTTTTCTTAGTAGTTTCACTTCTTGTTTCTTGAGCATTTGTTTTAGTGCCATGATATGCCTTTGATAATTTTCTAGAGATTGCTTAGTGATTCTTTCAAGATCCTCAAAATCATATGGATTATCTTCTACTTCTTCTAACACATCTATAACTTTATCTTTAAGCTTCAACAAATCTTCTTCTTCATCTGTAAGATAATTGTTAGTTGATTCTACACAAACTTCTTCTAGATATTCTTTTTTATTTGAAGGAGGACATTCAACATTATTACATTTAAAATTATAGCAATCATAATATTTTTTAGAGTCTTTACCTTCATTGATGATTGAGTATTGATATGCCTTCTCTAGCTTCAACCATAGGTATTTGGCGGAGGTACATTTTCCTATGCTTTCTTTGACATAACCTAAAATTCCATTGAAGATTGTCTTGAATGCTAGTGCATTATTCTTCTTTGCTTCCTTTTGAGCTACAAATTTTGACAGATTCTTCAAGGGAACTGATCCAGCAACAATTGTATCCCAAACACCTACTACTTTTGATTTCAAATCCCCTTTCATTTGTATTATCCATGTCGAGTAATATGTCTCATCAAGTAAGGGAACTTCTTCTACATGTTCATCCATTTGTGTGTCCATGGATATCCTTCAAAATTGTAAGGCTTATAGTGAAGGCCTGCTCTGATACCAATTGTTGGACACATCGGCCACACTGAGGGGGAGGATTGAATCAGTGTAGGGATATTTTTACACTTATTTCTTAACTTTAGTTAACAACCAATTCAAACATATTATTCATTTGTACATAGCTACTTGCATGTATCAACAACATTCATCAATATTAGAGAACTATAAATCATCACCATAATAAACAAAAATAACACCAGATATATGTGTAATATTTTTGTATTATGTGTTGCAAGAGACTACAATCTCTAGGTTTTATCAACACCAACTAAAAAGAGCACCAACTCCAAGAGAGTCCCAAATATCAATACAAGACCCAACTTGCAGATCTCAACACCGACTGAGATGTGAGGAATCCAACCCTCGAGTACAAGACGCATCTTGTTCACAGAAACAATCTGTCAAATTTACCAACAAATACACGACCTGTCTATACTGCAACACATGTATGTACACGACTTGTCTATACTAAAACATGTGTATGTACGTGACCTTCCCTCTGTCAGCTTGCATACACCTTCAGAAAACTAGGGTTTTCCATCTTTCCACAACTTTGAAACTTTTGTCCCTTCAAACCTTCATTGCCTCTGTCACATCCACCTACAACCTATTACTGCAACCAACCTATGCCATCTATACCATTTCATCAATGAAGAACCTCCAACAACTTACACATGTCCCTCATGCATACATCATCATGCAACATAGATATCCCTCAACCATATCAGAACTGTACCATACATAAGAGTGTTACTCACTCGACCAACCAACCAACATTTATCATATCAAGATAACCCAAGATCAACCATACCAAGAATGCTTCAAGCATTCATCGTACTATAAGCATATCTAAGCATCAAAACAAACGTGTAACCATACTAGAACTTTTATAGATGATCTAAACATGTAGACTGTTGACCTACGAACTTGATTTAGACTTCAGGGACCTGTCACCAACATATACTCAATTTTCCATGAATTTTTCAATTGTACGTGCCCTATCCTTATACAACCCGTGTATGTATGCTACCTCATCCATGATAGTCCACGTATGTACACAACCACCTCCACTGCAACCCATGTATGCTTCAGAAACTTGGGTTTTTCTGAAGCATCAGTAATAATAATTGATATATCGGATAGGATTCAGCCTCATTGTTTGATGAAACACCCAAATTCCATGAGAAGACCAAAACTTGAGTTCCTCTAGGGTCATATATCACCCCTCCCACACCTTATTCCCCCAGGTTTCCTTTTGAAGCATCGTCAAAGCTAAGAGTGTAACCTAATTGAGATGTGAGCCATGATTTAAACTCCTAAGGTGATACTCGAAGTTGTCACCATGATATTTGGGAAATTTTAGGGGAAATGAGATATTTGACATTTAACTTAGTCATCCATAATTCTTCTCCTTTATCTAATTTCTTCGCCTTCTCCGCTTTTATTCTTCAAGTGTCTAAGTACTCCGCGATTTGAACCAATGCATGGGTTGCAACTGATGAGGGGGGAGGATGAATGTTTTCAAAGATAACTTTGTTCTTGTCCAACCATATTTTATAACAGAAAAATTTTGGGGATGTCTTCCAGATAGGATGGAAGATAGGTCTCTTGCAAAAAGACTCCTTGTAACCTTTGCTCCATTTTCCAATCATTACTTTGCATGATATAGGCTAGGATATATTATCCTTTAGATTCAAATATATCACCTGCTAGACTTTTTTTTAGTATTGACATCCAAAAAATAGATGTGATGTTGATTCTTGGGCTTCTTTGCAAAGTTCACATATGAAGGGGCCCAAGAAGCCTCGATTGAGCAAGTTTTCCCCAGTGAGAATTTTTTTATGGGCTAGAATCCAACCTAAGAAGTTAACCTTGGGGATCTCGTCGAGGTGCCATATTAATTTCCATGTGCTATATTTTTTTGGAAGCCCAAGTTGTCTGATTAATTTTTTTCACCCCGCCTTAACTGAATATCCAGAAGATCCCCATCCCCTAATATCCCTTTGTTGCATATGCATTGGGGATGATCCATTTATAATGAGAATAAAGTACAGGGTTTCCCCAAAGAGATGAGGAGGAATTTTTCCTAGGTTCCAACCCTTTTAGATCCCATTACTATGCCAGACTAAAATATCAAATAAAGTGATTTTCCCTTGCCTTGAAAGCCACATCTGAAAAGTTGCCAAGGATGGTACTTCTTTGAGGATCCCTACATGATCCGTCAGGATTTTTCGAATGACTTATGGTTGAGTTTTTAATTGCATGCATTAATTGACCATTGGGAAACTTAACGAAAGAGCGAGAAAAGAAATGAATTATACAGCCATTAACATATTTGCAGATCTGAAAAGCAATGAAAAACAGCAAACCATCATGCACAAGTTTGATAACGGAGTTCGGCACAACTTTGCCTACGTCTCTGGGCCTTTTCTCTGTGAGGGAGGCTTCTTGATTTCTTTTCGAAAGCTTAATAGTACATATTTACAATGCTGAATGGCTTCCAGACTGATTTGGTCATTTTTGCCCAGATCTCTAGAATCTTGCACAACTTACGGCACCTGAAACGGATGTCCCGAGCTCTCAGAAATCGTCCGACAGCATCTCCTCCTCAACAGCTTCCCTGCCTCAAACTGG
>JZKD02S1333782.1:132066-163046 GCA_000966675.3 Picea glauca | reverse complement strand
TTCCATCTCCAACTTCCTCCACGAATTTAGACTCTAAAAAAGCCCAATAACTCTTAAAAATGAGTTAATTACATTAAAAATGGGCTAAACATTATTAAAAAACCCAAAATTGGTTTAAAAAACACTTTATAACCATATAATAGTTACAAATGGGCTTAATCCCCTTAGTCTTGGGCGCGCGCTCCTTTGGCAAGGTTATATGGACTCCATATGGACAAGCGCTTAGCCCAAAGGGCTAAGCGCTGGCCCCTCTCCTCCTTTATGCGCAATACCATACAATATAATTAATATTGTGGGTTTTAATAACATAAAATAATGTGGTGCATTGGTTACAGGACTAAAGTGAAGGCGCTTAGGCTTAGTGGTTGGTCATGGGTTCAAAACCCATGGACCCCAAAAAAAAATTTAAACCTGCCACTTTGACTTTGACTGGGTGCCACGTGGCTGCCCATGACTGGGCCACGTGGCACTTTCCCATTCGACGGACAAATGCCACTTGTCAACCATTGACTGGTCCAATTGCCTACCACATGTCTGCCCAATCAGCAAAACCTGTCCAATCACCATCAGCCAGAGAGTGCCACGTCATCTCCTGCATAGTCAGCATGATGACATTAGCGTTGACTTTCTGACCAGTTGACCTTTGACTTTTTACCTGTTTGGGCTTCCGATCAGAACGCGATAACTTTCGCATACGGAGTCCGTTTGACAAAGTAAATATACCGCCGAAATCGGGAAGACAAGCCGGACGCAATGGTGTTGGTTTCGTTGGATTCCGAGCACTTTCATTTTTGAGCATTTTTCATGCCCTGACAGGCTTCTGAATCCGATTTCGGATCACTACATCATAGAAGTGTTCCTCCCATATATTTATAGAATTTTCATTCCCAGGGATCCAGGTGAGATAATATCGAAAGAAAGGAAGGGAGGCTTTCAACGGTTTCCAGATAAGAGAGCCAACTTTATTGTCTGGAGCTAAGTCCATACATCTACTTAGGTTTATTTTTATAATATACTTATGATAAATTTATTTCTTCCACCATTCTTTATTTCTCATGACGAGTCTCCAGAGAAGCTTCACCCCCAAAGAAATATCTACCCTTTACGTATCACAAAATCCAAGCCCTCTATGCTCTATGGGTGCACGACTATGTTCCAGTTTTCCATGTGGAAGTTTTTCTCATTGTATTTACCTCCTTTCCATAATAATATGTGAATAATATTTACCATGGAATGTTTGATACCCGTTGGAGCTAATAGAGTTGAGAATTGATCAATTGGAAAGGAAAAAATAACTTCTTTCACCAGGGTCAACCTCCCAACCTTATTCAACCAAATTGCCCCCCATATTTCAAACTAATCTTTTATTTTTTGTATAATAACTTTCCATGCCTTACCTAGGAGTGATTTCATACTAATAGGAAGTCCTATATATTTTAAATACTTCCATTCTACTGAAAATGGGAATTGAAGAATACTGACTATCCTCATTAATTAACTAGCTCTTATATTCCATGCATATATTTGGCTCTTGCTTTTTATTAATAAGTCCTTCTAATACCTCAGCATACTAGTCTAGAACCAATTTAAAGAAGCTCCCCATTATTTTAGAGGAAACTCCTATCAAAAAGGTATCATTAGTGAACTGAGAGTGATTAATTATCCTAACACCACGAGCAATCTTCAAGCCAGGAATAGATCTACATTTACCTTTGGAATCTAATCTTTTGTTCAAAGCTTCTGCAATGAGTACATACAATAAAGGATAAAGCGGGCATCCCTGCCTTAATCCTCTAGAATCTTTAAAGAATGGAGATGGTCGGCCATTGATCAAGAAGGATATCCAAGGATTGTTAATACAAACTCCAATCCAAGATATAAATGATTGATTAAAACCAAAAAAAATTAAGACTTCGATGAGGAAAATATTCTTTACTCTATCAAAATCATTTGAAATATCAATTTTTATAACCATACCTTTTCTCCATTTCCGTAGCTAGAGTGAATTGCCTCCTGAAACAAGCTTATATTGTCCCAAATCTTCCTTTTTTCAACAAATCCCCCTTGATTCAGAAGAATGAGAGATGGAAGCATGGAATTTAACATGTTTGCAATAACTTTGGCTAAGATTTTATAAGAGACATTGAAAAGGGATATAGGATGGAATCTGTCAAAATAAGTGGCATTTTTCTCCTTGGGAATCATGCCTAGAAAAGATGAGTTTTTGGCACCACCCATCCTGGAGAATTTTTGAACATAGTAGACCATTATAATGAAATCAAATTTTATGATTGGACAATATCTAATATAGAATTGTTGAGTGAAACCATCTAGACTTGGGGATTTATCTGGATCAAACTGATTTATAGCTTCAAAGATCTCTTCTTTAGTTATCACCTTAGTTAATTCAACTTTTTCCTCCTCGTATACTAGTGAGGGAATATGGTAAATGAATTGATCAGATTTCTCTTGATAGAATTCCCCATCCTTTGCATACATAGACCCAAAGTGTGCAGAGGATTCCTTATTTCCTCGAGGGAAGAAATAATCTCCCCAGACTGGATTTTTATTTCTTCAACTATGTTTCTCCATTGCCTTGCTTTGTCCTGATTGTGAAAGAAGGTAGTGTTTTTATCACCTGCTTTCAACCACAAAGATCTAGATTTTAACCTCCAAATTGTTTCTTCATCCTTGAGAAATTTCATGTACTTCTAAAAATCTTATTTTTCTTGGGAAAATAAGTTTTTGTTTATTTCCGAACTATCCATATTTCTTTGCAGTTCTTCCAACTCTTGTTTACACCTCTATTATTATTCTCTTGGAGAGGAGGGATAATTCTTAATCCATTCTTTGATATCCTATTTAGTCCTTTTTAGCTTTTGTTCCCAAATAGAGACAAGGGATTCAACCACCCAATGCCTCCAAGAGTGAGAGACCAGGGGGGAGAGATGTAAGTTTCCAACCATGGGAGATTGAAGCGAAAAGGGATGGGGCCCAGGTTTTCCTATGATGAAAAATCCAAAGAGATTGTACAGTGATACAATCATTCCCAAGGAATTATATGAGAAGATATATTAACCAAAAGGGACAAAAGGGGTCTATGGATGAGGAACTGATCCAACCTAGTTGCAATATGCCCCTTCCCAGAACATTGATTACTCCATGTACATTTTCCTTTACTAGGGTAGACATCGAACAACTCCAAACTTGAGACCATATCATCCATTATTTCCATAGAGGGGTGTCTGAATATGGATCCCCCTCTTTTTTCTTGTATATGCACAATGGTGTTAAAATCTCCAACAATTATGCAATTTTGATGAATCCCAGAATTATTGATTCCCATCAATGAATCCCAACATTCTATTTTCTTACAATGGTTATTGGGCATGTAAAAATTAATGATAGGGTATATATTACCTGAGGGGAGATTTTTTATCTTGACAATTAGCCAATGTGATGCCTCGAATCTGCATTCTTCGCTATAGAGCATTACATTTCATAATGTGCATATGCCTATTGATGCTCCTCTTGCACTTATTGTTTCTCTGGTACTTGATCTCCATAATTGTTGTAGTTCATGAAGGGCTTCAGGCCCTTTCTGTTATGATCCAAATACTCAAAAAATAAAAAAAATAATAGAAGTACACACCATGTACAAAATGTCAACATGGAGCACAACTCCAATATAGATAAGTTACACAATAAGTCCTTAAAGAATAGGGGAAACCCCTCCAAATAACCAAATACCTTTCATATTTCCCAATTCACTTCTCAATAATGAATACATGATCTCTTATATATAGTTATTCACACTTGCATATGAGGCCCCTTTATCACTAGGTCGACCCTATTACATATGTATTTACAAATTACATGTACATTTAGGCCCCTATATGCCCCCCCTTCGGTTATAACATAATACCCTCCTTCAAAAATATTTGTCCTCAAAGCTTTGCATTTAAAGGCTTCACATGTGATGAAACCAAGTAATATGAATTTCTTATGTTCCTTATTTCTTCATTCCATTGTTGATGATCTATCCATCCAAAATCAATTATTTTCGGTCTTAATCCTTGGTGTTTAGTTGTTGAATAATTTTCTTTCCTTTGATTCCATGTATTTATGTTGAAGCCTCTCCAATTTGTAGTTAGTGTTGGTCTTTGATAATATCTTGTTGCAGAGTAGTTTGGTAATGTCGTGTTCCATGAATACTGACAAGTATTCCATCTTCTTCCTTCATAATGTTGATATCATCCTTCTTTTCTTCCTTGAAATGTTTCTTGGTAACGAGGGTGTCGATACAGTTTCATATTTGATGGTCTTCCTTCACTCTACACATGCATTTCATCTTTCTTGTTTTCAATGACAATGGAATCCTCGATCATCTTTTCTTGGTCTTTGATTACTCTAGCCTTCAAGATAATACCATCATATTTTTCATGTAAATCCTCTAGATGGAGTTCAACTTCTTCAAGTATCTTCTATTGACCTTCTTGAATCTTGTCTTAATTTTCCTTTTGAAGTTGCAATGTGATCCCATCTAACAAATTCTGATGTCCTTATTCAATTATGTATTTCATTTCTAACTTTGCGTCATCTGTATTTAAAGATTCCTCAACCTTCTTGCAAATTTCCTCTTGCAGTCTTTTGGTAGATTCTTCATCAAAGATTCTTCTTTCTTCTTTGTTTTGACAATTCTTATTTTCTTCTTTCAATCTCTTAACCTCATCCAATATTTTTTATTATGGCTTCGTAATCTACATATCTCTTTATCTTTCTTTTTAAAATCTTCCCTTGACTCATAATTTTTGCACTTTGATTTACTATTATTTTCTTGCTTTAAGTTCTTAACCTCTTTAATGAGTGATTCATTAAGGGATCGTATCTTATATAGCTCCTCACCCTTCTTCTTAATATCTTCCTTTGCTTCATTTAATTCATCTTGAATTCTATACAATTCCTCCATTTTTGTATCCCTAATCCATTTATCTGAGAAGAGTTTTTCAAATTCTTCCCATGTGTAGTGCCATCTAGTATTTTGATCAAAACTCATCAAAAATACAAAAAATTTACTGAAAACATTTTATAGCAAAAATTTTGCGATGACTAAATTCAGGATGATTCCTAAAACCTATATTACACAGGATATATCTCCGAAAGTATAAGGAATCATGAGTTGAAATTTTAGCCCCACGTACCTTGATCTGTATAATAAATATGCTCCAAGGGATGCCTTCTGAAAGTCCGTAGAAAAAAAATTATAGCGCAAAATTCCAAGGTGTCTCAGATGTAGAAGTGAAACCCCAAGACCTTGAGCTCTGATACCAAATGTTATGATCCAAATACTCAAAATATCAATAAATAACAGAAGTACACACCATGTACATAATGTCAACATGGAGAAAAACTCCAATTTAGATAAGTTACACAATAACTCCTTAAATAATAGGGGAACCCCATCCAAATAACCAAATACCTTTCATACTTCCTAATTCACTTCTCAATAATGAATACATCATCTGTTATATATAACTATTCACACTTGCACATGAGGCCCCTTTATCACTAGGCCAACCCTATTACATATATATTTCCAAATTACATGTACATTTAGGCCCCTATATGCCCCCCCTTGGGGTCATATCATATACATTTGGCCATATATATGCCCCTCTTGGGTCATAACACTTTCATTTTAGTCTCCTGGATTAGAAGAATTTGGGGTTTTTTTTCTCTTATCAGTTTTCCCATTGCTTCTTTCTTAGATTTTAAACCCAGACCCCTGCAATTCCAGGAGATTATCTTCATTACTTACTAATATATTTGGGTGCCCCCAATTTACAAGGCTGAGAGGAGTTATGAACCTTTGCAAAGGGCACCTTTCCACCTTTCTCATCCTTTTTGTATACTTCTTCCAAGGTTTCTTGTATACCAAGCTCTTTATCTTTGTTAGCATCTTTTTCCCTTTTGTTTATATTGGATCACCTACCCACCTTTTTCACCTTTGAGCTCTGAGAGATCTCAATTTCTAATTCATCCTCAGATTCCTCCTGGATATGTTCTTCAATGGTAACAGGAATATCAAGAGTCCCACGAGGGGGGATCTTGCTATGGGAAGGATCCTTAGGTCTATCTTCTTCCATCTCTTTCTGATTTACTGTCTGTTCCACATCTCTTTCTAGGTTTACATGGGTTCCTTTTGAAGTTTCCTTCTCTCGTGATTCTATTGTTTATGTTTCCATATTTTCAAGAGCTTACTTATTTCTACTACTTTCTTCTACATAATCCTCTTGTTATCACATGAAATTGTTAGAGTCTTGTGGGTTTGTGGTTTTTACCTAAGTCTATGTCCTTGCCTTGTCTTTCTCTCTTTCGCAGGCCATGTCTTTAAATTTTCCCCTTCAGCCGACAAAGTCATTTTTTTTTGTTTTCCCCTTTGTTTGGGCACTCATCTCCTTTACCTATGTCACCAATCCTTTTCTTTTCCTAAACTCTTATCTAGTCGTCCAAGTATTTATTTACGCAGATCGCAGCCATGCGCATGAAGCGCAACACTTAGAGCGGTCTAATATAGACTCAAAATCAAGCGAGAGAGCAATTTCAGTTCTCAGCGGAGGAGATTCCATTCAAGGTCCAGATTTGTGGTCCTCATGAGATCAGAATCATAAATTTGCATGAATTTTAACGTCACGCAGAATTCCGAAGTCGCGGGGTCAATCCTAGTCATTGGTGCTAGAAAGGGAACATGGCACATGATCATCGATTTCGCGGTTTCGCGAGTCAGAAAATTCTAAGGGCAGAGTCGTAAGGACTCGCTAAGTGAAAACTCATGAAATGATCTAGACCATTCAATTCAGAAGGGCATGTGGTGCAAGATCAGTGATTTCGCGGTTTTGCGAGTTAGAAATTCCAATGGAAGAGTCGTAAGGACTCATGAAGTGAAAACTCATGAAATGATCTGGACCATTCAATTCAGAAGGGCACGTGGAACAAGATAAGCGATTTCAAGGTTTCGTGAGTCAGAAAATTCTAAGGGCAGAGTCATGAGGAATCGTGAAATGTGAAATCGCGAGTTCATCTGAGTCGTTGGATTGAGGAAAGTCGTGGAGCGTTGATCTGACTCTGGTGAAGTCAAAGATTTGGGAATCGGGGGAAGGGAGGTGAGTATCCTTTCAAATTCCTGAGATGTGAAATCCCGATACGATGAAGATTAGATCTGAACCATGGATCTTATAGGGACAGGTGGTATCTGATCTGATGGTTCGCGTAAGTGAATTTCGGGAGTTTTGCGAGAAATCGTGGTCATCGAATGCATAGCAGATCCAACCATTGATCTGAAGAAGGGAAATTTCGCAATATCGAGTATCGGTAGAGTGTAGTCAAGTGATGTGAAAACCCCCGAAATGTGAAATCGTGATGCACCCAGCAGTTGGGACCATGGTCATGGTTCAAGGTTGCATGTATGCCAAATGCGGTGAAGGAGAAGTTGGCACCAGGAGATTTGGGAGCGCGAAGGAAAGAGTGTGAATTTCATGAGACCTACACTAAAATCCAAAGATGCTCGTGTGAGTTAAAGAACCAGACCATCATGGTTTCAAGGTGTTGGGTTGACTCAAAAGGCCACTAGCAGCGCATGGTATATCCTTGGGCGTTAAGTCTCGTCCTGATCATAATGAAGGAAGTTAATGAAAAAAGGAGTGGTGGTTGAAACCTCATCTCACTCCATAAATGGAAGGTATGGAAGGTCCGGCCGTGGGGATTGAACTATCAGCCCATGGTACTCCTGCGAGCATATTTTCCTGCAAAACCCATGCTGATCTGAGCTCACGTCTGATAGAAGAATTCCCTCACAGTCTGACAGAGTGGGCATTGACTGGAAGCTTTGAATGCAGGGGTCCGATCACGCTTCTGCTAGTTGCAGCAGTTTTGATTGTATATACTCAGTTTTGATATTTTTTTAGGGTCGATGGTTGAGCTAAGTTCCTGTATTGTAATGTTTTAATGAAGCTCTGGTTCTTTGGTTATGTAACTTGATACGATATTTCTTGTTTAATGAAAGCCAACTTCTATTTCCATCCTATTTGCGTCTAATATTGAATGTTCTTGATTTAAGGATTCCCATGGATTGTGGTGACTGTGTTGTAATGGATGTTTGATTGCACTACAATTATAGCGTTTTCAGTTTCTTGAAACCCCGAATTCAAGAGGATCTTGTTTTTAGATTTTTTCCTCCTTAGGCATGCTAGAAGACCTGATGTCCAGGGAAGACCTTTACATCTTGTCCTAAATTTCTTCCTCCTAATCACCCTTACTACAACTTACTGGCTGAAGTTGATAAAGACATTATTTTCTTGTGCATACCTCCCCATTTTTCTGAGTTAAAACGATATTCTCTTGAGTTTGCCCCATTTGAAATTTTTAAATACATTAATCGTGACATATAACCTAATGGGTACTGGGCTTACCTCTTTCGCAATCCATAGGTGACTTCTGGTGGTAATATTTATGGCGTCATTGTTGGGGAAGAATTGAAGATTTTCCCTGGGTAGAACGACAACGAACTTTTGATTCTGAAGGTGCATCAGACATCAAAACCTTTGAATATTTTGCTTGCACCTGGCGACTCCACTGAGGTGACTCCACTATTGTAGTGCGGCTGCCTACAGCTATAGCCCCCCGAGAGAACACAATGATCAAATATGGTCTTTGATGGTGAACAAAAACCAGACACACTCATTCTGCATATCATTCACCTGGCGACTCCACTGGTTCGACATGGAAAAAATCCTAGCTTGGAGGTTTTCTCCTATTGATTTCTCTATTGTTACTATTTTTCCCAATGTTGTTCCTACTCCAAATGAATGGAGTGATTATTTTCCCATATTTAGAGAGCGTAAAGAGGAAAAACTTGCTCAGTACCTCCATGAGTTTCATGAACTCATGCATCGGTGGGTAAAAATCATGAAGATGTTCATGTTCTCATTAGCAGGAGATGCTCGTCAGCGGTATCACTCCTTACCTCCTACTAGAATTTCCTCCATGAGAGAATTTCATGCAACTTTCAATAGACATTGTTGAAAGTTATATTCCTCTAAGTTTATTTGTCATAATTGTTGTGAGGAATATGAGGACAATGATCAAGATATGACTGTTTCAAATGAAAGTTGTGAAGATGAGGAACATCCCCCAGAGGAGCTGATGGATCCGATACGATAAATTTCTAAAAGAATAGAGGAATTGAAGGTAGATCATGCTTGTTTCTCTTATTGAGATTGATGCAGGAGCATCGCTCCATGTCAGCAGTGTGCCATCCAACCAGCACATCCCGCACACATTTAATGGAGAAAGGGAGAGGCACATCCCTCTCAATTTTGAAATTTGAAATTTCAATAAATGTTGTAAGGCTTTTAATGCCAGACCACACCTTTGTACAGGTAGTGGTTGAGGTTTCCTTTAATGGATGCCTGCAGCAATCCCAGGACGTAGTCAAGACTGGCATCCATTTATGTAATGTAGTTGTAGGAGCCACTCTGTGATGGCGATAGCTCAGAGACGGTGAGGTTGAGGATAAGATCGAGAGAGCCCTGTTTGTAATTAGAGAGAGAGTGATAGGACAGAGCAAAGAGGTCTCGAGAGAGATATAGGAGGAGAGACCAGAGCAGAGAGGTATCGAGAGAGAGAGAGCTGAGACTTGTTATAGTCCAACCTTTGTAAACACATAGTATAGGCATTTTTGAATTAATAGAAGAGCAGTTTCTCCTACCATGAATTGTCTATATGTGTTTGCATGTTTTTATGCATTTCATGTTTTAAATGCATAACTGGTGAAGTAATTCATAAGTTTCAATTTCTTCTAGTCTTTGAGTTTCCGAGTGCAAGGAGTGCACATAGTCTGCAAGGTGTGCATTGACAGAGGTGAGGTAACCTTAGGAAAGCTCGAGAGGGATAGCATTGAACCTTCATCAGCAAAGGTGCAAGGAGTGCACAGGAAGGAACTTTGTTTCAAGTTCAGGGAAGACAAAACTACTGAAGGTTTTGTAGAGCTCTACCAAGAGGGCATTGAACGAGTGCATAGAGTGCACCAGAGAACTCTATTTTGAGTTCTGAGGAAAGAGACGTGTCGAAGAGAAGACACTCACAGAGCTATTGAATACTCTGTAGGCTCTGCAAGGTGTGCATCGAGCAGAAGAACTCCATGTGGGCGTAGGGAGTTTTATTTCTAAGAAAACTTCTCATATCTGAGTTTAGAGAAATACTCAGTAGCACTAGGAGTGTGAGAGAGTGGACTTGTCCTAAGCCCATAAGCTTAGAAGAGAAAGCACGAGAAGAAAGCGCATAGAGAAAACCTTTCGAGGTTTCTAAGTTGACAAAGCTTAGGAGGGGGAGCGTTTCTATAACGTAGACGAGACTCAAAGGAACTGGGTTCGCAAGAGGAAGAGTCAAAGGTCGAGACCTTCGAGACTTAGAAAATCTTCTAAGTCAAAAAGCCAAGAAAGATCAGGAGGAAGAGCACAACTGTCATTGGATCAACACTGGGAAGACGAGATCTGGACCATTAGATAAGTGTTCAGACAAGAGGAGTGCACATACGAGATGTTCAAATATGAGTCGTCGGATCTAGAGGCATGGATCAATATCCATTGATCTCAAAGTAAGGTTCACATGGTTTAAGTTATTCGACATTTCGTGTATCGAGAAACATAAGAGGGAGAGTCTTTCAACTCCCAGAGATGTGAAACTGCAAAAACGCGCCAGCCGTTGGATCGGAAGCGTAGTGGCATGAGATTCGCTGGATCAAGGATACATGCATGGGGTTTATTCCCTAGGAGACGCGTAGAATATTAGATCTTCCATGTTAGATCTAGCGCAGAGGATTGATAGCCATCGGATCCAGAAGAAGGTGCGCGGGGTTTAATCCCTGGGAATCCGCACAGAAGGGTAGAACGGACGGCAGAAACTTCGAGGGAGAAGTGTCAATTTGTCATGAGTCATCAGATCCAGAAAAGATGCCCGATGTTTAACCCTCGTAAGAGCAAAGGAGAGAGAGGACCTATCAAAGTCCCGAAAGCATTTGGGACCGTCCATCTCAGAGGACGCATGTCAAGAGACCCACATTTCGGGGATTCAGACACCGGAAGACCGAGACTGAAGAGTCTCCAAAAATCGCAAAAGGAGAATTCATGAAAGGACTAGGACCGTCCATCAAGGAGGACACGTGGAAACTGGTCGACGTTTTGTAGAAATCGTAGAAAGGACCAGGACCATCCATCAAGGAGGACACGTGGAAAGCGGTCAAGGTTTCGAGGAAAGGCTCGAAATATTTCAAGTCGTCGATCCAGTGGGATCGTAGCGATTGGTTTTAGAAGGGCCTGGGTCGTTGATCTCTCAGAGGGAGAGATTTTGACATTTTGTGGACCAAGGATTCGAAAGACAAAGGAGTGGGACGCTTGCATCGCGAAACCCCGAAAGCATTCATTGGAGAGATTTCGACATTTCGTGGACCGGGGATTGGAAAGACAAAGGACTGGGTCGCATGGAGAAGGTTTAAGGGAGGATACAAGGAGTCGTTAAGCCCTTTTCGAGTTTCGACATTTCGAAAGACAGAGAACAGGGGAATGCTTTCATCGCATTTCCCCGAATCGCGAAAGTCAGTAGGGCTTTGGCGTTAAATGCATGGACACATAGTGGTGGTCACATAGATGGAGGCTAAGGGAGGAGCCAAAGCCCATTAAGCCCTTTTTGGCATTTTGGGACCCGAGAGTTCGAAGGACCTAGAATCGTTTGCAGCTGGAATCGCGAAATCATGAAGTACGAAATTCTGAAAAGTAGACCGTGGTCACGGGTAGATTTCGGCATGTCGAGATCCGGGAGTTCGAAGGACCTAGAATTGTTTGCAACTGGAATCACAAAATCGCGAAGTATGAAATTATGAAAACTGGACCGTGGTCAAGGGTAGATTTTGGCATTTCAGGATCCGGGAGTTCGAAGGACCTAGAATCGTTGCAACCAGAATCACGAAATCGTGAATCGCGAAAACCCGAAAGCATTTGGATGAATAGAACCAAGTCACAGGACCGATCATATGAAAAGCGAATTAAGGGAGGATATAACTATGGAGTTAAGCCCTTTTCAAAATTTTGGCAACCAAGAGTTCAAGAGTGAAGGAGTCATGAGATAGGGAGTCCCGACTCGCAAAATCGTGAAACGCGACGAGCGCCTTTTGGACAAGGCCTGTGGTCATAGTCAGTGATCATGTGGGGGTGAAGCTCGCGCTTAGTGCTCGGACACACAGGCGAGTTTCAATAAGGGACATGTGCATTCATTCAAAGGGTCCCAGCAGAGAACCACAGGGCCATTTCAGCTCAGAAGAAGATCGATCCAGAGACCGAGAGGTCAGTGGACCATGCTGAGGTAGGGGGTCTGCAACATGTGGTATCAAAGCTGATATTTTCATCTGTAGACTTTAGGCGAAGGAGACAACAGGTTAAAAAGGAGAGAGATTAATGATTCTATGTGAAGATTGTTGCAAGGTGTGAAAACAGAAGAAGAACAAGAAGAAGAGGAAGCAAACATCATGGATTTTTCTAACATGTGTGAAGAATTGGAAGCCCTAGAGAAGCGGGTG
This sequence comes from Picea glauca, assembly GCA_000966675.3. NCBI lineage: Eukaryota > Viridiplantae > Streptophyta > Pinopsida > Pinales > Pinaceae > Picea > Picea glauca. Next base: position 150,418 of record JZKD02S1333782.1, on the reverse strand, counting down.
ATGGTGCAAAGTTTGCACATTCGACAAGCCAAGCTAGAAGAAGTTGGAAGTATGCCAGGAGGAGAAATGGCAGTAGTAGAACTACCACAGGAAGAAGCTGAGCATCAGTTTAGTGAGGAGACTACAGAGCTGGAGTCTGCAGTAGAGTGGCCACTTAGTGCCACAAAGAGAGATAAAGATAACAGGAGAGATCAAGCAGATCTGCCCATTGAGAAGACAGAAGTGCAGTAGAGAAGACTGCATACAAAGAGCCAACCACTGGAGCAGCTAGATGAGGTAATTGAAGAAATCAGAAGGTTGATGTTGAGTTCAGTAGTAGAGACTACTAGCAACGAGAAGCTAAGCAGAAGGGAGCCTGCAAGAGCAGCAGGGCAGCAGCAGCAACAACAGCGAAGCAGAGGAACAGATGGACAGCTCCAAGGGAAAGTTTGGAATCTAGGTGGATTTCAACACTGGAGAAGAGGAGCTCATGATCAGGAGATCATGATTTTTCCAGCTGAGGAGTATGATGCAGGAGCATCGCTTCATGTCAGCAGCATGCCAGCCAACCAGCACATCTCGCATGCATTTAATGGAGAAAGGGAGAGGCGCAACCCTCTCAATTTTGAAATTTGAAATTCCAATAAATGTTGTAAGGATTTTAGTTCTAGACCATGCCTTTGTACAGGTAATGGTTGAGGTTTCCTTTAATGGTTTCCTGCAGCAAGCTCGAGACGTAGTTAGGATTGGGCATCCATTTATGTAATGTAGCCATAGGAGTCGCTCTATGATGGCGATAGCTCAGAGACGGTGAGGTTGAGGATAAGCTTGAGAGAGCCCTCTTTGTAATTAGAGAGAGAGTGATAGGATAGATCAGAGAGGTCTCGAGAGAGAGATAGGAGGAGAGACCAGATCAGAGAGGTATCGAGAGAGAGAGTTGAGACTTGTTACAGTCGAGCCTTTGTAAACACCTTGTATAGGCATTTCTGAATTAATAGAAGAGCAGTTTTTCCTGCCATGAATTGTCTGTATGTGTTTGCATGTTTTTATGCATTTCATGTTTTAAATGCATAACTAGTGAAGTAATTCAGAAGTTTCAATTTCTTCTTGTCTTTGAGTTTCTGAGTGCAAGGAGTGCACATAGTCTGCAAGGTGTGCGTTGACAGAGGTGAGGTAACCTCAAGAAAGCTCAAGAGGGATAGCATTGAACCTTCATCAGCAGAGGTGCAAGGAGTGCATAGGAAGGAACTCTGTTTCGAGTTCAGGGAAGACAGAACTACTGAAGGTTCTGTAGAGCTCTGCCAAGAGGGCATTGAGCGAGTGCATAGAGTGCACCAAAGAACTCTATTTTGAGTTCTGAGGAAAGGGAAGTGTCGAAGAGAAGACACTCACAGAGTTTTTGAATACTCTGTAGGCTATGCAAGGTGTGCATCGAGCAGAAGAACTCCATGTGGGCATAGGGATTTATCTTTCCAAGAAAAATTCTCAGATATGAGTTTAGAAAAATACTCAGTAGCACCAGGAGTGTGAGAGAGTGGACTTGTCCTAATCCCATCAGCTCAGAAGAGAAAGCGCGAGAAGAACGTGCACAGAGAAAACCTTTCGAGGTTTATGAGTTGACAAAGCTCAGGAGGGGGAGTGTTTCTATAATGCAGATGAGACCCCAAGGAACCAAGCTCGCAAGAGGAAGACTAGAAGGTCGAGACCTCCGAGACCTAGAAAATATTCTAAGTCAAAAAGGCAAGAAAGCTGAGGAGGAAGAGCACAACTGTCGTTGGATCAGCATTGGGAAGACAAGATCTGGACCATTAGATCAGTGTTCAGACAGGAGGAGCACACATAGGAGATGTTCAAATCTGAGCCGTCATATCTGGAGGCATGGATAAACACCCGTTGATCTTTAAGTAAGGTGTGCATGGTTTAATTTTTTTGACATTTCGTGTACCGGGAAACATAAGAGGGAGAGTCTTTCGACTCCCAGAGACGTGAAACTATGAAAATGCGCCAGCCATTGGATTGGGAGCGCAGTGGCATGAGATCCATTGGATCAAGGATACGTGCATGGGGTTTAGTCCCTAGGAGATGTGCAGAAGATTAGATCTAGGCCATCAGATCTAGCGTAGAGGACCGATAGCCATCGGATCCAGAAGACTGTGCACAGGGTTTAATCCCTGGGAAGCTGCATAGAAGGGTAGAACGGATGGCAGAAACTTTGAGGGAGAAGTGTCAATTTTCCATGAGCCATCAAATCCAGAAAAGATGCCCGAGGTTTAACTCTCATAAGAGCAGAGGAGAGAGAGGACCTATCAAAGTCCCGAAAGCATTTGGGACCATCCATCTCAGAGGAGGCATGTCAAGAGACCCACATTTTGGGGATTCAGACACCAGGAGACTGAGAGTGAAGAGTCTCCAAAAATTGCGAAAGGAGAATTCGCAAAAGGACCAGGACCATCCATCAAGGAGGACACGTGGCAACTGGTCATATTTTCATAGAAATCGTCGAAAGGACCAAGACCATCCATCAACGAGGACACGTGGAAAGCGGTCAAGGTTTTGGGGAAAGGCCCGAAAAATTTCGAGCCGTCGATCTAGTGGGATCATAGCCATTGGTTCCATAAGGGCCCGGGTCGTTGATCTCTCAGAGGGAGATATTTCGGCATTTTGTGGACCAGGGATTCGAAAGACATAGGATTGGGACGCTTGCATTGCAATTCCCCGAATCGCGAAACCCCGAAAGCGTTCATTGGAGAGATTTCGCCATTTCGTGGACCGGGGATTCAAAAGACAAAGGACTGGGTCGCATGGAGAAGGTTTAAGGGAGGATCCAAGGATCCGTTAATCCCTTTTCAAGTTTCGGCATTTCGAAAGACAGAGAACAGGGGAACGCTTGCATCATGATTCACCGAATCGCGAAATCTAGTAGCGCTTTTGCGTTAAGCGCATGGACACTGAGTGGTGGTTACGTGGATGAAGGCTAACGGAGGAGCTAAAGCCCGTTAATCCCTCTTTGGCATTTCAGGACCCAGGAGTTCGAAGGACCTAGAATTTTTTGCAGCTAGAATCGCGAAATCGTGAAGTACGAAATTCCGAAAAGTGGACCGTGGTCACGGGTAGATTTCGGCATTTCGGGATCCAAGAGTTCGAAGGACCTAGAATCGTTTGCAGCTAGAATCGAAAAATCACAAAGTACGAAATGCTGAAAGTGGATTGTGGTCACAGGTAGATTTCGGCATTTCAGGATCCAGGAGTTCGAAGGAAATAGAATCGTTGCAGCCGTAGTCAAAAAATCACGAATCGCGAAAAACCGAAAGAATTCAAAGGAATAGCACCAGGTCACAGGACCGGTCATATGAAAAGTGACTTAAGGGAGGAGCCAGTTGTGGAGTTAATCCCTTTTTGAAATTTCGGCAACCAGGAGTTCAAGAGTGAAGGAGTCGTGAGACAAGGAGTCTCGACTCGCGAAATCGTGAAACACGACGAGTGCCTTTTGGACAAGGCCTGTGGTCACAGCCGGTGATCACGTGGGGGTGAAGCTCACGCTTAGTGCTCAGACGCACAGGCGGGTTTCAATAAGGGACCTGTGGATTCATTCAAAGGGTTCCAGCAGAGAACTAGAGGTCCATTTCGGCTCAGAAGAAGATCGATCTAGAGACCAGGAGGTCAGTGGACCCTGTTGAGGTAGGGGGTCTGCAACAAAGATGTAGAGGATATTTTGGTCCATGAAATAGAGGTTCTTGGAATCCTTGTTTATGATGAAGAAGTGATTTTGGATACTGGCCAAGAACAAACAACTTGCGATGAATATCTCGACGAAAATGATGTAGAAAATTGCTCTCCCATGGTTCTTTTTTATTATGATTGTGAATATGATCCTTGGGAGAGCCATGAAGGACAAAGGGAGAATCTAACTGCACAGTTTATCTCATGTTCAGAGACTGTAAATGAGCATATCTCACCTGGCACCAGCCATCCTCTATATGACAGGTATGAATCAGATTCTGAGCTGGATATACAGGATTTCCAAGAACATACAGCAGAGTCTTATCCTCTATTCAATAAATAAAAATATTGTGAGGAAATAAACCGTCCTTGGCCGGTAGAATTCACTGAGCAACAGATTGAAGAAAAGATTTTTCCCATGGGCCTTGTTTATAATGGTTATGGATCTTATCCTTGGGAAAGCCATGAATAAGAGGAAGAGCCAGAGGGGCAGTTTATCTCATGTCTAGAGCCTATCAGTGAGAAACCATCACCCGGGGCCAGTCAGCCTGCATCGACTGTTCACCCACCCATGCTTACCAGAGATATTCATCCCTATGTGAGCAGTTGTGGAGCAAAATAGGTTGTCTGTTACAAAGTGTCTGGAGTTTTCCACTCACTCTATGAGCCTGTCAATGAGTACTTGGAGTGGAATTTCCTTCATATCTTGGAGCCGCCCAAATTTATCTTAACTTCAGCCTTTGGAGAGAAGCTGAAGGATGTAATTGTTATATTGTCACGGTTTCATTATATTTTATTGATCACTGATAGAATAAATGGTCTTCCAGTTAGGAAACTACTTGAATGGATATGGTGGAAGTTAGATTTCACCTAGCACTGTGTAACAATCAATTATTTTAGGACTGTACATAAATAAGCTCCTTCGAGCATGTGTGTTTGTTTCTGTTTTTACTTATCGACCTGTATTCCTCAGCAGGGTGTTTTGAGCTAGACTCCATAACCCAAATCTTAGGCACTGAAACTATGCATTCTTGGCAGCTCGTAGGGAGCATGCCATCCCTTGTGGAGCCAAATGTTATCACATTAAATTGTCAGAGTCCTATGTGTTTGTGGTTTCTACCTAAGTCTATGCCCTTGCCATGTCTTTCTCTCTTTCGCAGGCCATGTCTTTAAATTTTCCCCTTTAGCCGGAAAAGTTGTTCTATTTTGTTTGCCCCTTTGTTTGGACACTCATCTCCTTTACCTATGCCACCGATCCTTCTATTTTCCTGAACTCTTAGCCAGTCGTCCAAGTATTTATTTATGTAGGTCGTCGCCATGCGCACGAAGCACAACACTTAGAGTGGTCTAATATAGACTCAAAATCAAGCGAGCAAGAAAGTTTAGTTCTCAGCAGAGGAGATTCCATTCGAGGTCTAGATTTTTAGTCCTCAGGTGATCGGGATCATAAAGTTGCATGAATTTTAATGTCAGATAGAGGTCTGAAGTCGTGAGGTCAATCCTAGTCGTTGGTGCTGGGAAGGGCCCGTGGCTCAAGATCAACGATTTCGTGGTTTCGTGAGTTGGAAAAGTCCAAGGGGAGAGTCGTAAGGACTTGCGAAGTGAAAAATCACAAAATGATCTGGACTGTTCAATTCAGAAGGGCATGTGGCGCATGATCAACGATTTTGCGATTTCGCGAGTTGGAAAATTCCAAGGGTAGAGTCGTAAGGACTCACAAAGTGAAAACTCTCGAAATGATCTGGACCATTCAAATCAGAAGGGAACGTGGCATAGGAACAACGATTTTGCAGTTTCGCGAGTTGGAAAATTCCAAGGGAAGAGTCGTGAGAACTCGCAAAATGTGAAATCGTGAGTTGATCTAAGCCGTTGGATCAAGGAAAGTCGTGGACCTTTGATCTGACTCTAGCGAAGTCAGAGATTCAAGAATCGGGGGAAGGGAGGTGAGTAACCTTTTAACTTTTTGAGACGTGAAATCCCGATACAATGAAGATTAGATATGGACTGTGGATTTTATAGGGACAGGTGGTAGCTTATCTGATGGTTCGCGGAAGTGAATTTTGGGAGTTTTAGGATAAATAGTAGTCATCGGATGCATAGCATATCTGATCGTTGATCTGAAGAAGGTAATTTCGCAATATCGGGTATCGGGAGAGTGTATTAAAGTTATACGAAGGCCCCTGAAACACGAAATCATGATGCACCTAGGAGTTGGGCCCATGTTCATGGCCCGAGGTTGCATGCAGGATAAATTCAGTGAAGGATAAGCTGGCACCAGGATCTTTGGGAGAGCGAAGGAAAGAGTGTGGAATTCATGAGACCTGCACCCAAATCCAAATATTCCCATGTGAGTTAAATAAAAAAACCATCATGGTTTCAAGGTGTCGGGTTGAATCGAAGGGCCCCTAGAAGCGCATGGTAGATCCCTGAGCGTTAAGTCCTATCCTGATCCCGATGAAGGAAGTTAATGAAAAAAGGAGTGGTGGTTGAAACCATGGCTCACTCCATAAATGGAAGGTATGGAAGGTTCGACCGTCGGGACTGAACCGTCAGCCCATGGTACTCCTGCGAGCAGATTTTCCTGCAAAACCATGTTGATCTGAGCTCACATCTAACAGAAGAATGCCCGCAAAGTATGACATAGCGGGAACTAACTAGAATCTTTGAATGCAGGGGTCCGATCACTCTCCTGGTAGTTGCAGCAGTTTTGAGTATATATACTCAGTTTTGATATTTTGTTAGGGTCGATGGTTGAGCTAAGCTCACATATTGTAATGTTTTAATGAAGCTCTGGTGCTTTGGTTATGTAACTTGATATGAGATTTCTTGTTTAATGAAAGCCAGCTTCTATTTCCATCTTATTTACATCTGATACTAAATGTTCATGATTTAAGGATTCACATGGATTGTGGTGATTGTGTTGTAATGGATGTTTGATTGCAGTGTAGTTATAGCGTTTTCATTTTCTTGAAATTATGAATTCAACAGGATCTTCTTTTCAGATTTTTTCCTCCTTAGGCATGTTGGAAGACCTGATGTCTAGGGAAGACCTTTACATATTATCTTAAATTTCTTCCACCTACTCATCCTTACTACAACTTACTGGTTGAAGTTGATCAAGACCTTATTTTCTTATGCATACCACCCCAGTTTTCTGAGTTAAAATGATATTCTCTTCAGTCTGCCCCATTTGACCTCTTTAAATCCATTAACCGTGACATATAACCTGATGGATACTGGGCTTACCTCTACTGCAATCCAGAGGTGACTTCTGGTGCTAACACCTCCTTCATCTAGGATTTCCCTTTGTTAAGGGAGGGGATCAAATGGGTCGTTCCTTTCTTTTGTTATGGTCTTGCCACCTTGTTAAGGAATTGTTTCTGTTTCGTTGGCTGCAATCGCTCATAATTGACTTACTGAATATAGGTCTAATTATCTAGGGTGAGTTCTATAGCCTCACGTAACCCTTTTTCAGATCTACTTCCATGCATAAATGAGCACATTCTTGCAAACCATATTGAGGCTCGGCTCGATCGATGTATTTGCCTAGTTGTTTTCCTATATTTTCCAAGGTTTTATCACTCCATCAATGAAGGGGGAGAAAGGGTAAGCGAACCCATACTGGAACTGTAGAGGCAATGTTATTTTCTAGGTTGAATTCTGGCATCCACTTATTCAAAAACATTCCTATGGATCCCATAAAGTAAGGACCAATCCTAAAGATTATATCTTTGTCATCTTTATTTGGAAAGAGGAAAAAAAAAAAACTTACCACAGATCGTTGACGACATTTTCCCTTGAATATTTTTCCTCTGGATTAGATCTAACCATTGCACCATTTTTCTTAGTGAGGGCCACAAACCTGTGAACTGTATGATCAAACCATTTTCCACCAAACGAAGGGAGAAAGGAAGAGAGTAGGAGGAATGCACAGGAACTTTGGGTATCTCATCTAATTTATTCACAAACAGGATGGAGGAGAAACTTGCAAATTTTTGGTGTAGGAGGCAATTAAATCCTGAAAGGGTGTAATATCCGAGGACAGTGAGGAGGGAAGAAGGGCACCTCCTGTTGGAAGATTGGTTGTTGTCATTGATGTCAACCCTAGTCATTGGTTGTAGTAATTTATGTCAACCCTATCCTTTGGCGTTTGAACCCCATAGTTGATTGAAGTACATAGACATGAAGGAAATTACATATGTAAATATAACACCCATGGATGGATAGTATAATTCATTCCTCTTATGGTGGTATGTGTCACATCATGTGGATCCTCACGATTGAGGAGAAATGAATTTTTGAAGATGACAATGTGAATTCAAGAAGAAACTACATGTCGGCCCTAACGTTAAAAGGAAGTGACATAAAGGGTATAATTATATCTCATTATACATTCATTTTTCAACACACATAATTTTTTTAATGAACAAGGAGATATAAGTCGAATTTCAGAGGAAATCTAAAGTAGAGAAGGCCTAATATCATGGGAGGATGAAGTATTTTGGTGATGTGTTCTAAGATATGTTATTTATAGGTCATCTTACCATTTTTTCTATAAGGATTCAGATGGTGAAATCTATAGGTTGTTGAGAATACATATCTAGGTATTCACTATTATTTTGGAGATACACTCTGTGGAAGATAGGGTTTTGGACTAGTCCTGAAGCTAGTCATAAACATGTGTTCTGGGTAAAATAGTCATAACGTCTTCATAGAGAATCCAAATGAAGTGAGACCAAATGCATTGGAAAGAGTATGCGTTGTAGTTTCTTGTGTACAATTTTCAGAATCTATTGTTACAAATTGAGCACAGGGCATGTTGTACAAGTTCGCTCTCCTGAATAAACTAGAATTGAATAAGGTCTACCATTTTCTCTATAACTCCTTTTCTGAGAGGATTCAAGGAGTGAAAATTGGAGGAGTTTCAGAGAATACATTAAGTAATATTATCTATAGGATCAAAGTATTCCAAGAAGTGAAGAATTGCATAAGTTGAAGAAGTATCAAAAAGAATTAGCAGGTTCTATGTGATGGTTGGTTGATGGTGATAATTTAATGTAAAGTTTTATTATCTCTCATATATTCTTGGCTAGAAGGAAGGGGCACGGATGGAGAGGTAAACCCTCTCTTGATATTGGAGTATTGTATCTTCCTTTTTTAGGTTTATCCCTCCCTTTCTATTTGGAATTTGTATCTTCCCTTGGAAGTCATTACTTCCTTTGAACAATAACCATTGATTATTTCTCATATATTGTGCATGGTGTATTGGTGTAACTCTTCTACTATTGTTCATTGATCATTGGATATAATTGAGTATATAATTTGGTTGAAGTATAAGTTGAAAATAAAATCAAATTGTACTTGATATTGATTCACCCCCCTCTCAGTATTAAAAATTAGTTTCAGGGTTGGTTACCTTCAATACAGATTAACCACTGGAAGGAAGATCCTAAGAAGAAATGGAAGACAACATTCCAAATGGGATTCCACCATTTGATGGAAGCAATTTTGAATATTGGATTAATAGAATGGAAACTTACTTGAAATCTCTTGGGGCATTTATTTGGTTCTCAGTTTCTTCAGGACACAATGCTTTGAAGAAACCAAAGACTGCAGCTCAGAAGGAAGCAAGACGGAACAACAAATTGGCAATAGATACCATCCTGGATGGATTGATATATTTAGTGAAATCCAAGGTGGGATCATGTACATCAGCAAAAGAGATTTGGGACAAGCTACAAGACCTTTATACAAGGGAAGAAGCAGCAGAAGAAGAAGAATAAATTGAAGCAAATTACAACATCTCATATTTCAAATAAACAAATAGAGGTGAGTTATTTTTCTTTAATTGTGAAGGAGTAGGACATGTTGAATTTGAATGTCCTTATCCAAGGATTGAAAGACATGATACTGCAGAAGAAAATTCCAATGAAGAAGAAGAAAATCATGAAGCAGAAATGATTCAACAAGAAGATGAGAATCTTAAAAAATTGAAGCATGTTGAGATTGAAAATAGTAAGCTCAAAACAACACATAGAAAACTAAAAAGTGAATTGGGTAGTTGTGAAAAGACAATTGAAATCTTGAAGAAAAAATTAGAATACATTGAGAAACTAAGAGAAGAAAACATTTCCTTGAAAACTCTACTCGAAAAAGCAAGAAGAATAGGATAAGTAAGGAATGTCCATATGATGAAGAAGGAAGAAGATTGTAAGAAACTTGAACAATAAGTTGTCTTATTGACGAAGAGCTTAAGAAACTCTCAAGTGCCAAAAGACTTAACACATCTTGGATGCATGAGTGAAACTTCTGAATACAAAGAATATGAAAATACCAACAAGAAGGTTGAAGAAAGCTCTACACAAACACTTAATGAGAAGTGGACCAGGATACTAGAAAGAAGGAATGATTACAAAATATATGAATATCCAAGAAGACCTCCTACCTTCAGAAATCAAATAAGATTCAATCACTATGAAGGAAAATATATAAGAGTATATCATGAACCCAGATGGCCTACATCACAAAGAAGGTCACTTACTCCCAGGTATCAAAAATTCTTTCTTGGTCATTTTTATACTTGCAAAAATTTTGGACATAAGGAAATTAATTGCAGAATCAATGAAAGGAACAACTATGCAAGAAACATGAATGGTGTAAATAGAAGATATGGAAATAATCGTGGATTTGTCAATAGAAGTTATAATTCATTTTCCCCATTAATGGACAAAAATATTATATGCTACAAATGTAATTATCTTGGTCACAAAGCACGCGATTGCAGATATATGAATGAAGATGCTCTTATGCCAAATGTCCCTATGCCAACCACAGTATGGAGAAGGAAAGATATTCAAAACAATGAATATTGTTGAATAGCATTAACCGATGAAGAATGTAAATAAGAAGATGAATGGTACATAGACAGTGTATGTTCTTCACACATTGTTATAACCCTAAATTGCTCCATAAATGCATACCTGGCCATCACTGAGTAGCTCTTCTTAAAAACTCAATTTTTGAAGATGTATGCGCCCTGCACCAATACTTCCCATGTACATACGCTCGCTTAACCACTACAGCCCACGTACGTATGCTAGCTAAACCATTACAACCCGTGTATACTTGCAAAAGTTGAAAAAATTAAAAAGTTGCAAGGAATTTGTTGAGATTACGAGCTATTGGGTAGTTTCCCAACTAATCCACCACCTATATCTCGTCACCCAACTGAATAACCATCCTTTTCCCATATAAAAGGAGGTGTTGGGGTATGATTCCACATATAATGATAAGAACAATGAAACTCTACCTATTTCACATGCCCTCCTTGCCCCAAGCATTTGTAGCCTTGTTGTGAGAATTCCCTTAGAATTCCTCATTCTTCCCTTTTCCTCCATAATAACCCAATCCATTGTCTAAGAAGAAGGTTGAGAGGAGAAAGATACATGGAGGTGCACTTGGAGCTTGGTGAAGAGGATCCTGGACCAGGTTCGAGAAGCAGTAGCCATCACTGGTTGTAAGTAATCATTGTTTTATCAATAAAAGAAGTACTTTTCCTGTCCCAATAACATGATGTGTCGAATGTTTGCATTTATTCTATGATTTTATTCTAACATCTAACCCTTATTTATACATGAAATGTATTCTTGTAATTCTATGTTTATCTGTCTTTGAATGTAGGCTGGACTTGGGGGAGGTTTGCAGTCAGCGGAGCTATCAAGCGTGAAAGGATCAACACTAGACGTAGAGTAAAGGTACAATTACCAGATCCTTTTCATTTTAATTTTCTTGCATAAGTCTGGGGTATGTTAGGGGTAGTTAGATAAGTAGGAGACTTTTAAACGACTATTGATCTTCCTACATTGTAAACCCTAGTGTAGCCATAGGGGGGGTTTTCCTGCTAGCAGAACTAGCGACCATACTGGGGAAGCCTCTAGGGTTTTAGGGGATTTTTTGGGTGTTTGATTGGTGTTATTACCTTTTGAGTTTCTAATTGAGTTTGTTAAGTCTTTAAGGGATTTTGGTCACCTGTTGGTGCCATACCAATTCTCCCTGCCCTGTCAGACAGTCTATTTTAATTTTTTTTTCAAGAAGTACAGAGGTGTACGCGGCCTGTTGTGGGTCAGCACTCGTACATACATTCCCTTCTTTATAGACAACCCGCACACATACGCAGATTTCTTAAGCATCAGTAGCATACCTATGTCAAGATTTATTTTTTTTAAGAAGAGGCAGTCAACCTCTTCCCTGATTGAGGTTTTACTTCTCGGGGTTTCTTGATTAAGTGCAATGTCTCTGCTTTTTACAGTCGAAGCCTGGGTTGGATGTCAATTTGCTTATCTTTTTAAATATTTCTTTTGTTTACTTCGAAAGGGTTTTAGGTGAGTCTTTGAGTCTTTGATCAGTCTATTTTATGTCTTTAGTGACTCCATGCGAACCACAATGGGCCAGAGGTCAGTTTTAGTCTTGTGTTGTTTTTCACTTTTTCCCCTTTCACTTAATTTAAAGAAAAAGAAAATGAATTTATTTCAAGTTTCTTGTTTAAAGAATTAAAAAAAAAAAAAAATCATTTCTTAGTTGGGTTACTTATTTTGCTTGTTAGGAAAAAGAGTTATTTTCTTAAGTTGTTTACTGATTTCTGAGAACATTAAGTAGCTCGTAGTCGAGCGAAATTTTGTTTTAGGTTTTCCTTTAAAAGATCTTAGAAAAAGTTAGTTATGAAAAGTTGGTTAAAGAGTTAGTTGCAAATATTTATTGTTAACTAGAAGTAATTTTTCTTTCTGTTTCGTTTATTTCTCCTTATTCATATCACATACACATCACTAGTTTCACTGTCATTTCCTTGAGTTAAAACAAGCCATTTAAAACGAATGCTAATTAAAATCAACTAGACTTTATGTTTGTAGGGTCAATCAACTAGTTTAGGCTAGAGCCTTGAATTAGGTTGGAAAGGAAACTCTTCAAGGCTTATAAACAAACATTGGAGTCAGAGCTAGGGAGTGTAAAATTCTAGTAAAGGTGAAAGTTATCCAGGAACCCCCTCTAACACAGGGGCTAAACATGAGGTCGTGTGCAAAAAGGTAGCGGATATAACCCCTCCAAAGCCAGACCAAGCGTAGTGGGGAACGCATATTGAGGACTTGTCGTGGGATATTGTTGGTTGCATTTTCCTACAGAGCTTTGTGGACCTCGAATTCGTTTGGGATACTAAGTTGTCTGTCGGACTACTTGTTTTCGATACCCTCTATATGTGTTGGTCTTGTTACCATGCTCATTGCGGTCCACCCAACTGTCGACTGTACCCACATGGTGACTGTTTACGAGATGGAAACTTAGTTTCCTTTATTTTAGGTACTTACACAGGTGACTGCGAGGGTATACCATAGTACCTAGGGAAGTTGTCAGACCACCATTGCAGAGTATACCCAGAGGGTGATTCCATGTTCGAGTTGCACTTACACCAGTAAGTTTCTCTAGTGTTGGTTGGCGTAACTATTCTTCCAACTAGAGAGTGTTTTTCTTGCTTTATATTGTAGGAACTTTTCTAGTGTGTGCTTGGTTCTCAACGTTAGTAAAATCCTTACTGTGTCGTTGATATTTTCCCAAAGTGGAAGATCAAGAGCTCCATCGGTCGCTAAGGATTGAAGGCCTGCCACTGGTTGCATTAGAGCCACCACCGCCACCATTATGGAAAAGACTTGACCAATAAGGGTCATATGAAGTGACCGAGCCATAGGAAACTATGCCCGAGCCATCTCCGAGAGGAGAAAACTCGAAATTGGAGGAAATCAATGTTACTAACCTTGGAGTGGAAAGTCTCAGGCTGGCTAACCCTCTAATCACTGACTTGTCGGCGCCAATATTGGTACAAGTTGTCCCTCTAAGGGTAACACCTCACGAGCGTCAAATAGTCTTGCAAGCAGATATGGAAGAAAATGTTGTTACTTCGCCAGGGAGTCCTCATACTCCCTCAATGGCTTCCACCACAGGGGATGTTATGCCTCCTAACTCACCTTCGTCGGTCCAGACTACAATGGTCTCGGCCACCTCTACTTTGGGTAGTGGTCTGATTCAGTCAATGGCGGCGACCACTTCTCTATTCGCATAGACTACGACGGGTCCTCTGTTTTCATATGAAATGTTTGGCTTTGATAGGGAACTCAAATGCTCCTCTACAAGGGTATATGGGGGGTACCTCAACCTTCTATAATGTTATCCCTTACGGTAGGGTTCATATCCCCCCTCCATCCCCTTCACTTGGTGGTGCTTTCCAACCACCCATCGGGCCGAATACGAGCTACAACTTGTTTGGAGTAGGTAGTCTAGGATCGTCTTCTTAAAACATGACGGTGGTTTCAATGTCGTTCTTTTTTTTTGGCACGTTTTGTAATAACACCTTATCGTCAATTTTCATCTCGGCTAGGGGAAACCCTAGTTTTGGACAACAAAATCCTGTGCAGGGTACTATTCCTACACAGGGGGAAAACATAGGAGTTTTCTCCTCACAAGGACTCTGGAATCCTTGGTAGGGATGAGTTCCCACGTTAGGAATGTCGACTAGGGGAAACCCCTTCCATGGTCAATGGAACCCCGGGAAAGGCTCTATATTGATGCCCGTCAGATGGGCAGGGGGCAACCCTTTCCAGAACTTATGGAACACAATGCAAGGAGAAATCCCCACCCAACCCTCAATGTCAGTCGATGATGTCCCAGCAAACACAGTATCTATACATTGGCCAAGGACACGGTGTCTACCAGAACCCTGGTCAGCAGCCTAACTTTTCCTAGCAACATGGTTCCAATCAAACTACAGGCTCCCTTTTTCCTATACATAGTATTTAGCCCAAGTTACCTTTTTTGGCTATGTTACATTTTCTAGACTTGTCAAGGTTGTTAAATGACCCAATTTTTCATGATCCACGTCGGCCTCCCATGCTGACTAAGTTTCCATTAGACATTCTGAAGTTTGAAGGTAAGCCTGGTGAAGATCAAGGTGATCACGTGACCACTTTCCACCTATGGTGCTCGTCAAACTCACTGCGAGACGACTCTGTACAGTTGCGTCTGTTTCAACAGAATCTTATCAGGGGTGCCACAAAATGGTACATCGAGCTCGATCGCTCAAGATACTCTTACTTTTGATATTTGGAGATGGTTTTCCTGAACCATTTCCAACTACCTATGAGATATGATTCTGACACCAAATTTCTGGCCAACTTTGAGTAAAAAAAAGTCGATCATATCTCGAATCACATCAGAGAATGGCGGCGACGGAAGATTTTGATAAAGGTACAGGTCCCACCGGATTTTCTGCTAGAGTGGTTCCTAAAGTCTTTGGTACCTCAGTCTGGCTTACTCTATGAGATTTTTCTAGATGTGCAACGTTCCATCCTTGACAAGGCCAGACACAAGTATGGCCCACATGTCGATGGTATAGTTGGTTCAGCATAAGAAAATTCCACTGATCAACTGTCAAATCAATTGAAACAATTTTTGATACAGCAGACAACAGCCAGCCAAACCCGTTGTTCAGTTATTCCTCCTACCCAGACGTCGGACGTACACGGTGTGTAGACGATGAACCCGAAGGCCAACCAATAGCCTGAAGGGAAGAAAAAACAATGAAACAAGAAGGGTAAGGGGGATAAGAAACCCAACAACAATGTTGGCGGGGGAAACACAGAGAATATAAAGTTGAAGTATGTGTGTAATATTTGCATGGAGGACCATCCGACTCACCTATGCCCTTGACTTGCGGAGGCCCAGAAGTTATTGGCGCAACAACAGCCTGTTATGTTAACAAACCCATTCCCACATGGGAAAAATATGAATCAATCCTCTTCGATCACGGATGGGGGCAGTCAGGGACCCCCTCCGTCTTCTAGAAACCCTTTGGCTATGAACGTTTATATGATGAAAGGTGACACTTACATAATGACCAGAGCACATGATTACATAATGCCAAAATCTGTTGAAAAGGGTAACAAAGCCAAAAACCCAACAGTTCCTCTCCAGATTGAGAAGACATTGGGAGAAACACTGACACGCATCCCGAAAGGGGCATTCAAGAAAACTTCCCATAATCTGAATGCGAGGGCTACCCAAAATTACTCTATGGTGGAGGATTTGTCACAAACCCCTTGCATGATGTCTTCTTTGGAAGTCCTCCAGAGCTTCCCTTCGTAGAGAAAGGCTCTGTTGTCCGCTTTGGGCTCATCCAAGACTTTTAATCTAGGAATGATCATGCCTGATATGACTGACTTGAAACCTCGTCTCCCTTACCATGTCACATTTCATATAGTAGTGGCTCACCCCAAGAAATATTTTACTTGGAATATCTTTCATACGATGGTTTATGAGGGTGCCTCGAATTGTGTGATGTCATTTGCGTGTTGGAAATCCATTGGCCAACTTGTTTTGTCTCTGTCACCTACTTTTCTTACTACCTGAGCTGAGGCCTGGTTGGGTCGTAACTCAACTACTCCCATGCTGAGAAGATTGTGTTGGAAGCAGTGTGTGTTGTCCAGCGGTTCCATCATTATATTTTTCTTCGTAAGACCACTGTCATTGTCGTTAATAATCCATTTCAATACATGTTTACACGACACGTCATCGGTAGAAATATCAATAGATGGATTTTTATCCTTCAAGAATTTGACTTGGATTTTGTTTCCATTAAATCCAAAAATTCATTGGTATTTACGGAACTTATTTCGGAACTTCCAGTTGAATCAGGTGATGTTACGCTCGAAGAATTACCGATTAAAGGAGATATTTTTCTAATTTCATCTTCGGACCCCTCATATGGAGATATACTAGTCGATCTCCAGACTTTGAAGTGCCACGCCTCTGCTTCTCGCAATGAGCGTCAACATATATGCCATCAGGCATGAATCTATATCATACTCAATGACATTTTGTATCGTTGAGGTGTGATTGCATCCTTTTTCGATGCCTCATTCACGAAGAAGTGAAACTCCTTCTTAACGACTGCCGCACTAGAGCATGTGGCGGTCATTTGTCTGGATTGGAAACAACCCAAAATATTCTACGAGCCGGTTACTTTTGGCTGACGTTAATCAAGGATTGCATTGAATCGGTCAAGAAGTGCCACCCATGTCAGATCTTCTCTCAGAAGATGAGGGCACATCCTGCTCCCATGTTTCCCATCATTGTTTTTGGTCCCTTCACCAAGTGGGGGATTGATTTTACTACATGCCACCCTGATTCAGCCAAGGGGCATCGTTATATCATTGTAGCGGTAGACTACTTCACAAAGTGGATCGAGGCTATGCCAACATTTAATAATTATGGTGAAACAACAACTCTCTTTATTTTTAACCAGATAATAGCAAGGTTTGGCATCCCGAAGGAGATTGTCACTGACCATGGAAGTCACTTCCATAATAAAATGGTGTTTGAGTTAACATGAAAGCTTGGGTCACTGACCATGAAGTCACTTCCATAAGACTATTTTGCAGTGAACGATCGATTCTTCCAAGTCAAATTGGCATTTGATGTTGTACTCGACATTATGGGCTTACCGAATGTATGTAAATAATGCCACCAATTTCACACCTTTTCAACTCATTTACGGGCTAGAAGCAGCCTTGCCAATAGAGTGTCACATCCCATCTTTGAAATTCGTAGTAGATTTATTACCAGACACTTCACTGCTTGAGGAACACTTATTATATCTTGAGCAGATCGATGAGAAACGTTGTGATGTAGCCTTGGCTAACGAGGCTCACAAGCAATGAGTCAAGTGTCAATATGATTACTCTGTTCGTCCTCGAATTTTCTCTGAAGGCGACCTTGTCCTACTCTATGACCAATATAAGGATACCCTGGGGGAAGGAAAGTTCAAGCCCATGTGGTTCAGACCTTTCATTGTGAAATAGGTCTTAAACAAGGGCGTTTATCGTCTGGTTTAATTTGAGGGAAATTCTTTGGTGGAGCCTAGAAATGGGCTCTACCTCAAGAAGTATTACTCGTAGGTTATTCTCCTTGGGTGACTTCTTGTACATATGTATAGTTCTTATACAATTAGTTTTTTGTCTTTTTTGTTTTGTGGACGTGTCGTTATTGATGTCATATTTTTCATTATGGCAGATGTCATGTGAATTGGAGGTTTTCTTTGGGTTCGTGGATGGCCCCAACCGACACACTTGGAGGCTTGCTTCCGCAGCTTGGGTGATTTTCACGCCACAAGGCTAGTTGCTATATTCTTGAGGTATTTGTCTGGGTGACGCTACAAACAATGTTGTCGGGTACAGTGCAGTCATAGAGTTACTTCATGATGCTTTGTCACATGGTATCTCTCACCTCTAGGTCTACTTATATGCTCAGTTGGTTGTGTCCCAGTTAAATGGGGTTTACCACGTTTATGATCCTACTTTACACTGACGATTCCTTAGGGTACGTCTCTTAGAACGTTGCTTTGATTACATTATGTATATCCATGTTCCTAGGAGATTAAATAAAATAACAGATACTCTATCTAATCAAGTATTAGAATGGCATGTCTCACACACATAAAAAGAAGCAAACACATACACATGTACATACATTTGTAAAAATGCGATCCATAAGACATAAAAAGATTTAAATACATATATATATATATATATATATATATATATATATATATATA
>JZKD02S1333782.1:81122-95690 GCA_000966675.3 Picea glauca | reverse complement strand
TGTAATCCAGGATTCTTTAAATTAATCTTTAAGAGCTGCAATAGGTAGGTTGCTTTCCTGTGATTTAAATCAGAACTTCAGTTCATTCAAGGCAAGTGTGATTAGTATAGTTTCTCTTACTACAACTCTAAGTTACTTTTGGAATTGAGCATATATAGTTCGTGGTTATCTTTGAAATAAAAGACTTCCCTGGGTTGACAATTCATGTATCACTTGGTTGTTTGAATCAATTAAACAATTATAGTGACCAACAACAGGCAAAGCATTCATGGACGCCCTGCAGTTGGATATTAGTATCCAACATGAGATTAAACACATATTCATAATCAAGCCTACATTTTCTAAGTATACAGACATGGATGAAGTGTATCGTAGATTACTTAAAGTCTCAGTGCCAAGTCATCTCAGATGGGAAGAACTTTGTGATCTACTAGATTAGCAGATGAGCTGTCACCATCCAGTCACCTGTCCAGTCAGAAGAGGATGCGAATTCACCTCGCCAACGGCCTACCCCATAAATACTGCATGCAGTTGTACTGAGTCACCAAACATTTTTTTATTAGTTAAAGTAGTTAGACTAAAAATAAATGAGAACGTCCTGATCATTTATGACGGGAACGTTTGTATTTTGAGATATAAATACTTCACTTTAGGAAGTATTGAAGGTTGTTGATTAGCACACCCTATTGCTACCAAACTGTAATATTTTTGAAGAGATCGGCCATTAATAAAGAGGAAGCACTTTTACAGGATTCTTGCGTGTATTCACTGGTGATGTTTTTCTCTTATTTGAATGTTTTCCTTGCTTAGTGCTCATAATGTTTTCTGAAACTAATCTTTAAAAGTAACGTATGCTTGCAGGATTTATCTTTAGATACCCTGTCTCCGACTTTTAAGATTTAAATATTTATCTTCTAAGGTTTTCGATTAAGGAATTCTTGATTGCTTCTTAGTTGAATGATCTTTCTCATCTTTTCTTCTGTCCATCATTTAAATTATTAAAGATCCAGTTGAATGCATTATATCGCCCTGTGAAAGTCTTCTTTGGCGTTTCTGGTTGTTTCTTGTATTTAATTAGACACAGACCCCATAGCCCAATGGAGGTGTAAACTGTCTCAACCAATTTATAAACCCTTTTACAACAAAACATACTTGCTCCTTTTACCTAGCCTAATATATATATTAAAAACAAAGCTAAATCATATAGAGAGATCCCTCTCTGAAGCTGGAAGGGCTAGATCCCAGCTTTAAAAGTGGTTGGATAAAGTTACCTTTGTGGATTCCTTCTTTGTCAACCTCTTGGAAATTTACAGAGTGCTAACAGGTACTAGTTCGGCAGTTGTTGTTGGTACTGCCTCTGGTCAAGGATATCGCCTAGTCCTCGAGAAGTCCATTGGATGCACTGGTCCCACATCTGTCCATAACATAAACATATTTGTTAGATACTCTCATTCACATAAAAATGATATATATATATAAAGAAACCAAAAATTAAATAACTTTAAAAAGACACGTACCCATCTCTCCTCTCTCCTCTCCAGGATGTACAGCCATGTCCGAATCCCTGGAAAAGTTGATTTCAGCGTAGGGGTAGTCCTCCATCCTTGGAATCTGTCGTGCCCACTAGTCAAAAAATGTGTCATTGAAGGCCTCTATGGTCCTTCCTCCCCCCTGTCACGGCAAGAATGTCTCCCATCTACACACTACTGGGAAGGAGGCCACATGCCCCCGCACTGTCTCTCGTGGACTAAGGTTGGGTACCCTATCAAAGAAGAATGAGCATAAAACGGTACCAAACCTGAAGTTTTTGTTACTCCACCCTCGACACTCTATGAGCTTCCTCTTCATGCAGTCAAGCATGGTCATGCTCCAGTTGAATACATGTGCGTTTAAGCACTGCATCGCACAATACATGTGCACTCGAGAGGCTTGATGTAAGGCCCTAGATCCATGGATCCACACAATAAGAAAAACTATCGCCTTCATTGATAGGTTGGTAATATTGTGGATCGACACCTAAGAACCTACTTTCTCAGTGATAGCCTCGCAATGCATCTCGATCAGTTCGATGATGTTGTGGGGCCCAGGGGGAAACATACGCAGGTTGACTAGTTCCCCTCTCCTTGAGAGGCCAATCAAGAAGCATATTTCCTCAGTCGTTAGAGTCAACAACTTCCCCTCAAGAATAAACACCTCAGCGTCAGGGTGCCAATAATCCACCAAGGCATTCAACAGCCTAGGTTGCGCCCTCATGAGTGGACATTGGTAGAATTTCCATAACCAGCATTGTTTTAATGCGGAAATAGTAGCAGGGTCCTCATCGACCAAGACATCGATCTCCTCATGTTCCCTCTCCCTCCAATAGACATACATCCTGTTACATGACAAGTTCAAGGAGGAGTTAGCTCTTGCATATTATTTTTTTCAATGCTTTTGAGGGTGTATGCAGGTTGTTTTAGACATAGTCGCATACATCCACAGGCAGACTATTTTCTACCCACGGATGTACGTTGGCTTGCCTTTGATAACCCGTGTACACATAGGGCCGCCCTTTTTTAGGAGGGTGCCCCCAAAAAAAACTAAAAGAAATGCTAAAATGATGAATGGAAATGCAAGAGGGATGAGTTTATACTTACTTGGTCTGAGCGGAAGTTTGTTTCGTCCTCTGAAGCTCCCAGAATCAACTCTTTTAGCAAAGGGGTATTTTTCGCTTTTGGTTAATTCTCAATTTTCAATGGTGAAAATCAGTTGTCAGCTTCTATTTATAGACTTTTTTGTCCTTTTTTGCCACTTTTTTTAACTCTTTTGTCGTTTTTCTTGGTTTGAAAATCATTTAATGTGGTTCTTGAGTTTCTCATTGGATGTTATGAGAACTTCACTTTTGGTTTGGAAAAAATTTTGGGATATGAGTCACTTTTAAAGGTCCTTTGATAAAAGTCATTTTTTTTAACTTTTTGCATATAAGTTAGGTTTCCACCTCCACTTCCTACATCTTGTTGTCTTTTCCGCTTTGCCATAGGAATGTTCCCACTGAACTGCGACATGGAACCATCTTTGTTGTTTTATAAGTGTCGTAGTTAGGTTGTAGAGCCTACCTTTACATGGTTTCTTTTTATAACCCTAATTTGCACAAGACATGCTTACCTGGCATCAGGCCATCTCAGATTCCTTCTTTGCCAAAACACTACTGAACAACTCTTCTTAAAAATACCTTTTTTAAAGGCCCATGCACCCTACTCCACTACAGCCTGCGTGTATCTATAGTGTCCATGCTAGCTGACCTACTATAGCCCGCGTGGACCTACAGAAGCACGAAAAAAGGAAAGTTGTTGACGGAACACACAGATTTGGGTAAGTTAACTAAACCTTTCGACCATGCATGGCCAGTCATTTGACCAAATACCTAGCTCCTTCTAGCCTGTAAAAGAAGGGGTAAGGGTCCCATTTGAAGGAAGAAAAACATAGTAAAGAAACTCTACCCGAATTTGTATTCCCCTTTGCCCAGGATTCTGCAACCATTTTGTGATTTCAACGAAGACGAGAAGCAAGTGTGTTAGCAGTTGGTGCACAGTAAAAGAGGAGCCTGGGACCAGATTTGCGGAGTAGTGGCTGGCTTCATCATTGTAAGATACTTTAGTGAAGTTAATTGTAAATGAGTACTTTTCCCGTCCCACTGTATGAGGTTTTCATTGTTTATTGCATACATGTTGATTAAATATCTAACCCATTAATCCGTAGATCAAATGCATGTAGAGTTCTTTGTTTGTATTTTGTGAATGCAGGTCAGCCTTTGGAGGAGAGTTGCAGTCAAAGAATGACCAAGCATGAAGAGGGATCGATAACAAACGTCAGAAATAAGGTATGTTCACTTGATATTCTTAACTATGTATTTGCTTAAGAAAAATGGGGATTATGTTTGGGATGATGGTAAAAAGTAGGAATCCTTAGGTCTTTTGTTCCTGCATGATAAAACCCTAAGTGCTAGTCCATAGGGGGATTTCCCACACACAACAGAATTGGCGACCATCCTAGGGATCTCTAGGGTTTTCTCGGAGTATTTTTTGGGTATTTAAAAAAAAAAAAAAATGGTTTCATTACTTGTTTTTAGAGTTTCTGCAAAAGTTTGAGCTAGCAGGGATTATGGTCTTCCATACCAGTATCCCCTGCTTTCTTTGCTTGGATGCATTTTATTTTCGGGAAGTCATAGAGGTACACGCGGACTGTATAAGGCCTGCATGCATGTACATGTGCCCAACCTTCACACAGCCCGCGTGGACACGCTAGCTGATGAAGTGACAGTAGCATGGCTAAGTTCAGAAAATTTTTATTAAAGAAGCATTCATCCTCTTCCCTGTCAAAAGTGATCCTTCTCAGGGGTTTTCTGAAACTCATTATGGTCTCTGTTTTTGCAGTTTGTAGCTTAGGTACCACCTCAGATTGGTTTTGTTCTATGAAATTTTCCTTGAATTATTTTTCTTTTATGACAAAGTAAGTTTATGAGTCTTCAAGAGATTTTCGTTCTCAATACCAGTAGTCTCTGTCAGTGCTTGATTGCTTATCTTTTCATTTTTTGAAGAGGTGTAGACATACATGCGGCTTGCATAAGGTCTGCATGCATGTACATGCGCCCTGACCTTATACAACTCACGTGCACATGCTAGTTGTTGAACTATCAGTTGTGTGTCTGTTGAGAAAATTTTTGTTTAAGGAGAGGCAGTCATCCTCTTCCTTATCAAGAGTTATACCTCTCAGGGATTTCCTTGATTTAATCTTGGTCTTTGTCATAGATGTCGGCAACTTAGGTCTGATTACATCATAGCTTGCTTTTTCATTAAAATATTTTTTTTGTTTTTTTGTTTTTTTAACTTATTTTTAGCTTGAAATTTTAAGAAAAATGGGCTGTATTTTTAAAAACAATTCCCCCTCATGGCCGGGGGGGGGGGGCATGAATCGTTCATTTACCTATTTTTCCCTCCATATTTTTGTATTTCTGCTGTGATTGGAAGAAAATAATAAAAAACTTAGTTTGTTAGATCTCTTTCTTTTCTGCCATTTGCTTTGCATTGTTATTTGAAAAAGAAAAAGAAATTAGCATAGCGTTGTGTTTTCTTCTAATTTTAAAAGCATTTCAAAAAGGAAAAAAAATAAGAAATATAATCATTATTTGCCAGTATTCATGTAAGTTTCATCATTTTTCACAAAGAGTCTTAACAATATCAGTTTCACTACCGTACCCCTTTTGATTAAATCAAGCCTTAAAAAGAACGCTAATTAAAAATTACTAGACTTTATGTTTGTAGGGTCCATCAACTAGATTAGGCTAGAGCCTTGATTTAGGTTGGAGAGGAAACTCTTCAAGGATATAAAACAAACATACGAGTTGTGCTAAGGAGTGTAGAAGTCCAGTAACGTGGAAATTATCCAGGAACCCCCTCTAACATAGGGGATAAACACGAGGTCGCGTGTAGAAAGGTAGCGGAGATAAACCCTCCAAAGCTGGACCAATCGTAGTGGAGAACACATATAGAGGGCTTGTCTTCGGATTCCATCGATTGAATTTTCCACGGAGCTTTGTGGGTCTCAAATTCGTTCAAGGTCCTCAGTTGTATTCCGGACCACTTGCTTTCGATACCCTTAACAGGTTTCGGGCTCGATACCCTGCTCATTGTGGTCTACCCGACTGTCGACTGTACCTGCCTGGTGACTGTTTGTGCGCTGGCAACCTAGTTGCCTATCGTTTTTAGGGACATACACAGGTGACTGCGGGGGTATACTGTGGTACCTAGGATAGATATTGGGCCATGCTTTGCAGAGTATACCTGGAGGGTGTTTCCATGTTCAAGTTGTATTTGCACCAGTAAGTTTCTCTAGTGTTGGTTGGTGTAACTGTTCTTCCAACTAGTTAGTCGTTTACTTGATTTGCCTTTAGGAACTTTTAATATGTGCTCTGTGCTCCCTAGTTTTCCATAGTGAGTTATTCATTTGTGTCCTTGGGTCTCTGACCTAGGGTGTTAAACAACCCACTCCACCGGTTGAGAGGACTTTTCGGTCTTTCACTTAGAAACGTGGAGCCGCCTCTTTATAGGCATTGTTTTGATAACACTGGTTCTTCAAAGTCAGTGCATGAGACTTTTACGGACTTGAACGATCCCGCAAAGGGAGAACCTGTGCATAATATTTTCATGGCTAAATTTCTCAATGATACCAACCAAGGAACCCCTTCGCAAGGGGATTCTTGTTCTTTTCCATTCTTCAGAAACGTTGGTGTCCCTTTGATGGCCACTTTGTACATTCCTGGGTTGAATGTGGAATTACCAGTTTGGTTGGGTACCATTCCAAATTTCCCAAATTCTCTTGATGCTTATTAGTTAAGAACTTTATGTCATGGGCACCCTGTTGATGTTTCTTTGTCAACAAAGTATTCTCTTCCTCCTTCTCCCGCCTCTGGTGAAATTACAGTTACTAGTAACCGGAAGTCTAAACGAAATAGAAAGAGGAAGAATAGGAAGAAGAAATCACCAACCTCTACGAGTCATGTTAAAGAAAGGTCGACAACCTCTGCAAGTCATGTTGAAGACTAGCACCCAGCATCTGCAAGTTATGTTGGGGGCACACACCCACCCTCTACAAGTCATGCTAGGGGAAAAAGTCCGGTCACTGCTAGTCATACTTGTAATAGGTATGTAGCCTTTGCAAGTCATGTTATCGACCCATCACTAACCTCTGCAAATCATGTTGGAGATGTGCAACCAAACACTACTAGTCATGTTGGGGGCATTAATTATGTTGAGAAACCTAGACGGATAGGACGTAAGCCTAAGTTCCCTTATAATCTTTGCAAGGGAGATCACCTTACTCATTTGTTCCCTAGCATTCCAGAGGTACAAAGATTGTGGCCCTTGTCTGCAAGCTCTTATGATTCTGAGTCTTTTGAGGTTTACTCACAGTCTATTCAACCATTGGTTGAGAAAGTGGTCACGCTGATGCAGTCATCAGCTAATCCCACTCTTATTTTGGGGGGTGAGGTGCCTTTAGACCTTGTAGTCTCTCATCCTATTCAACCATTGGTTGAGAAAGTGGTCATGTCAATGTAGTCATCGGCTGATCCCACTCCTCGTTTGGGGGGTGAGGTGCCTTTAGACCTCATAGTCTCTTAGCCTATTCATCCATTGGTTGAGAAAGTGGTCATGGCTATGCAGTCATCGACTAATCCCACTCCTCTTTTGGGAGGTGAGGTGCCTTTAGACCATGTAGTCTCGCATCCTTTCAGCCATTGGCTGTGAAAGTGGTCATGTTGATGCAGTCATCGATTGATCCCACTCATCTTTTGGGGGGTGAGGTGCCTTTAGACCATGTAGTCTCGCAGCCTATTCATCCATTGGTTGCGAAAGTGGTCATGTCGATGCAGTCATCGGCTGATCCCACTCCTATTTTGGGGGGTGAGGTTCCTTTAGACCATGTATTCTTGCAACATATTCAGCCATTTGTTGCGAAAGTGGTCATGCTGATGCAGTCATCGGATGATCCCACTCTTCTTTTGGGGAGTGACGTGTCTACCGACTATGTTTTTAGCATTTCTAGTTCAGTATTTTCAGAATAAGGGGGCATTCCACTCGCTCCGAGCACACCCCCTCCAAGCCCTAGGATGGTTTCCTTTGATTGGAATGACCTTGTTGAACCTCGTCTTCCTTCCTCCGCACCCTTTCAAATAAGGGTTGAAGTTAATTCAACAAACATTTATCGATGTATTGTGGATGAAGGAGCCTCTACAAGTATTTTATCCTCCTCGGTTTGGAAAGTCTTGGGTTCTCTCAAGCTTGTGTCTGCAAAACATGAGTTGTTGGCTTTTGACAGACGCCCTACTGAATATTTGGGGGTTCTTCCTCAGTTACCTATATCTTTAGGTGGGAAGACTATCCTTATTGATGTTATAGTGGTGAAAGGCCCGTTAGATTTCAATATGCTTCTTGAGCGTGATTATGTATATGCTATGAATGTTGTGGTGTCTACGCTCTTTCGGGTGATGCATTTCCCTCACAATGGAAGTATTGTCACTATCGACCAGCTGGCATCTGATAATCACCATCCTAATTCAGCATTATTTTATACTACCCCTTTATATGTTCCTAGAGTTCATGTAGACTCCACCCCGCCACGGGTTAATTATGCGGCATCTTATCCTCGGTGTTAAATTTCTTATGAGCGGGAACCTGTGCAATCATGTTTTCCTTCTCAAGACTTGGAATCAGCAATTGATCCATTGGTGTATCCAATGGGGGCATGGGAGCCCTTGCTTCCCCCTCTTGGCCCATGTGAGCTTGAGTATCCTTCTGAGTATGATCTCATTGTTAGTAGATCCTCAAGCCCTTGTGATCGTGATTCTTCATCGATAGACTCTGTCAATCATGGTCAAAACCTCCATCATCATATGGAGTATTTTCAATTTACTTCACCCTTTGGGACTGTCGACCCTCATTTGTGTGATTTCTTGGATTTTTTAATTGCCTTCAGATGAGGCTATCCTTGAAGCCATGACTACAGTTTCTATACCGCAGGAGGACTTACAGCGTGGTTTGTGTTTTCTTCCCTTTTGGGAGAATTCCCAAGTTGACTATTGAAGAGACTCTTGGTTTGAGCTTAGTAGTAGGCTCTACTTGAACCAATTTCATACATGAGTCATAGCCCCCATGGGTCTTCTTTTAAGCCCTTTTCAGACCCTCTAAACATGAAACGATTGTCAAGCGATCTTGTGGCCTTTCACACTCGTTAAACTGAAATTTGAAGTCACGTCTATCCAGTGATAGTTTACCCATTTTCCAGTCTGGACGGTCAACTGTACGAATAAAGGTATTCTCTAGAGGCCTCGGATCTCTAGAAGAGTACCCTCAGGTATAATTTTAACCCTTTTTCAGGCCTAAGGAACTAAATTTACGAAAACGGAACCCCCACGGAGTCCATAGTTAAGCTCTTTTCACACTCGTTAAAATGGTCCAGAAGAACATTCCTGACAGAGTCCATAGTTAAGCTTTTTTCAGACTCCTTAAAAATGAAAAAATAGTCTAATGATCTTGTCTTTATCACACTCATTAAAATGGTTTTGAATAGACGTCTTGTCGGTGCTAGTTTACCCCTTTTTTGAACCGACTAGTCTACCTTCGGAAAAGGTACCCCATCGGAGTCTCCTTTTACGTTTTTTCAGACTCTCTAAATATGAAAACCCGTCGAGTTTACCTTCTCTGGGCTCGTTAAACTTACATCGAAGGATGTTACCATTGTGTGTCTTATTAATAAAATTTGTGTACCCATGCCTTTGGCTTAATGTCGGCTCCATGTTGCTCTCAACTAAACCATCTAAATCATGCCTTATACGCAAGCCCTGTAGCACTTTACCTCAGCGTCTTGACACCTTTGGCCCCTGGAGGATTTTTCCCGAGTGTCCTTTTCTTTCATATGTCCCTTTTCCCTGAGCATCCCTGTGTTCTGTGCACTTGGAACTAGTATGTTTTTGACACTTGATTCCTCCTTTGTAACGTAGCATTCTTTTATTCTTTTTCCAAAATTATTGAAAAAGACAAAGAAATCAAATATACTCCAAAAAGAGGAAGGGAAAAGTATTTTCTTTTTATTTGGCAGAAAAATGAGTCGCCCTTGGACAAATCACATTCTTCCATTTGTTCGTCAAGCTCTGGGATTTAATATGACCTTAGGAAGTTGTACTCGCTACATAGAATTGTGTCCTCCTCCGTTTCCTTATTCTTCCAAACATATGGAGAGTTTGTGTTGCCTCCTGCATCGTGAACTTATGTAAAATGCCATGCTGCCTGAGTCTCATCATTTGTCATTCTATTTCCCAAGGAAATTTTTACCAAGCCTGAGTCGGCCCCTCTGCAGTTTGTCTCTTGCCCTCATGCCCAGCCATCCCAAAAGTCCAATCATTTTTTTGTTTGAAATCAATGAAGCCTTCAGTCTGATCATCAAGATCCTCTAGTCCATACCCGACGAGCTGTCGAAGACCTCTGGGTAGTGAAGTTGTACACTCATATTACACTCCTACTTGAATTTTGAATATTTTGAAGTTGTTGCTTGAGCTCTAAAGACCTCATCTCTACCCATCAGGCCTTATCAGCTTCTAGAAGATGGATACTATACATGTATATCTTTTTGATTTCGAGATGTAGCTCCACTATGTATTTCTCATGGCTACACTTTATATAGTTATATGACATGGATCTACAGTGTATTTGATTGGTAGCCATGATTTTATTTCATCCCGAGCATGGGTATGCTCGCCTCGGTGAGACAATTGTTATTTTGCAGATGGCACCTCCCGATTTTTGGTCTCTGGGCTCACTTGTTTGGTACATTGGTGAAGATTGATAATGTATTTCAGCCATCAGATGCTCTTCTGACCTCACACATTAGGGGGCATCTGTTATAACCCTAATTTGCATGAGACATGCTTACCTGGCATCAGGCCATCTCAAATTCCTTCTTTTCCAAAACACTACTGAACAACTCTTTTTAAAAATAACTTTTTTAAAGGCCCACTCACCCTGCTCCACTACAACCCGCATGTATCTACAGTGTCCATGCTAGCTGACCCACTATAGCCCGCATGGACCTACAGAAGCACGAAAAAAGGAAAGTTGTTGACGGAACACACAGATTTGGGTAAGTTAACTAAACCTTTCAGCCATGCATGGCCGGTCATTCGACCAAATACCTAGCTCCTTCTATCCTATAAAAGAAGGGGTAAGGGTCCCATTTGAAGGAGGAAAAACATAGTAAAGAAACTCTACCCGAATTCGTATTCCCCTTTGCCCAATATTATGCAACCATTGTGTGATTTCAACGAAGAAGAGAAGCAAGTGTGTTAGCAGTTGGTGCACAGTAAAAGAGGAGCCCAAGACTAGATTCGTGGAGCAGTGGCTAGCTTCATCATTGTAAGTTTCTTTAGTGAAGTTAATAGTAAAGAAGTACTTTTCCCGTCCCACCATATGAGGTTTTCTTTGTTTATTGAGTACATGTTGATTAAATCTCAAACCCATTAATTTGTAGATCAAATGCATGTGGAGTTCTTTGTTTGTATTTTGTGAATGCAGGT
Source organism: Picea glauca (assembly GCA_000966675.3). Taxonomy (NCBI): domain Eukaryota; kingdom Viridiplantae; phylum Streptophyta; class Pinopsida; order Pinales; family Pinaceae; genus Picea; species Picea glauca. The sequence goes on along the minus strand of JZKD02S1333782.1, from coordinate 84,586 downwards.
CAATTTTGGGAGGAGAGTTGTAGTCAAAGAGTGACCAAGCGTGAAGAGGGATCGATAACAAACATCGGAAATAAGGTATGTTCACTTGATCTTCTTAACTGTGTATTTGCTTAAGAATAATGGGGATTAGCTTTGGGATGATGGTAAAAAGTAGGAATCTTTAGGTCTTTTCTGCATGCATGATAAAACCCTAAGTGCTAGTTTGTAGGGGGATTTCCCACTCACAACAATGCCCTAGTTATATCCTTGTTACAATTTGGCATCCATTTTGTCTCCAATGAATTTAGGCTCGGGAGTCCTTATTACTCCTATCATGATTACGAGATTGAACCTCATTCGTTCGATGCATCATCACTCTTGGCCTCACCCTCGGGACTCCCAAAATGAGCATGCTTTGTTGTCTTTCAAGCTCGCTTTGAAATCTTAAAGTAACATTTGATGAGACTACATTTAGGATTTTCAATCTTATCTGGATTAACTGAGAAAAGTAACCTCTTGGAGTCTTCTTTAAGCCCTTTTCAGACTCTCAAAACATGAAAATATTGTCAAAAAATCTTGTTGTCCTTCACACTCACCATACTAAAACTTGAAGGCATGTCTGTTCAGTGATAGTTTACCCCTTTTTCGGTCTGGATGATCAATTTTACAAACAAAGGTATACTCTAGGAACCTCGGTTTGCTAGAAGAGTATTCTCAGGCATAAGTTTAACCCTTTTTCGGGCCCGAGGGACTAAATTTATGAAAAAGGAACCGCCATAGATTCCATAGTTAATCTCTTTTCAGACTCCCTAAAATTTAAAATATCGTCGAGTGACCTTGTCCCTTCACAATCGTTAAATTGGTCCAAAAGAACATCCCCTACGAAGTCCATAGTTAAGCTCTTTTCAAACTCCTTAAAATTGAAAAGATCATCGAGTGACCTCGTTCCTTCACACTCGTTAAATTGGTACAGAAGAACATCTACTGGCATGAGTTTACCCCTTTTTCTGGCCTATAGATCAAGGAGGAAAAAGGTACACCTTGGTAGAATTATCTCGCGGGGAGAGTTCTCCTCAGTAAATTTTATACTTTTTCGAGCTAAGGAGACTAAATCTAGAAAAACGTTGTGAGTCCATAGTTAATCTCTTTTCAAACTCCTTAAAATTGAAAATATTTCCGAGTGATCTTGTCTTTGTCACACTTGTTAAAATGGTTTTGAATAGGCGTCTTTTTGGTGCTAATTTACCCCTTTTTCGAATGAACTAGACTATTTCCGAAAAAGGTACCTCAGTGGAGTCTTCTTTTACGTTTTTTCAGACTCTCTAAACGTCAAAAAAATACCGAGCTTACATTCACTCAGCTCGTGAAAAATACATTGAAGGGGTTTTCATTCTGTCTTTCTAATCGCATTTGCATATCTACATATTTTGCCTAATGTCACCTCCATATTTCTCTCAACTGAACCTTTGAAGCATGCCTTATATGCAAGCCTTGTAGCACTTTGCCTCTGCAACCTAACACCTTGACCCATGGAGGAATTTTCCTCGAGTGTCCTTTTCCTACACATGTCTCCTTGCTATGAGAATTAGTGTGTTCCTTGCGCTTGGAACTATTATGCTTGTGACACTCGTTCCTCCTTTGTAACGTAGGATTCTTTTATTCTTTTTCAAGCTCTTTAAAAAATTGAAAAAGACAAAAAAATAAAAAAAAACCAAAAAGAGGGGACGGGAAATATATTTTTTTTTTGGCAGCACAATGACTCGCCCTTGGACAAAGCACATCCTTCTATTTGTTCGTCAATCTTTGGGATTTAATATGACCTTAGGAAGTTTTTCTCGCTACATAGAGTTGTGTCCTCCATTTGGTTACTCTTCCAAACACATGCAGAGTTTGTGTTGGCTCCTGCATCGTGAACTTATGTCAATGTCATGATGCCTGAGTCTAATCATCTTTCATGCTCTTGTCCAAGGGAATTTTTACCCAGCCTACATCGGCCTTTCTACAGTTTGTCTCTTTCCCTCGTACCTGACCTTTCCAAAGTCCAATCAAGTCCTTGTTCGAAATCACTGAAGTTATTTTCCTGATTATCGAGATCCTCTTGTATTTTCCTGACATGCCATCAAAGAACACTAGGTAGTGAATTCGTACACTCACATTGCACTCCTACCTAAGTTTTGAATATCTTGAAGTTGTTTCTCGAGTTATGAGGGCCTCATCTCCAGCCATCAGGTGCCACTGGCTTCTTGAAGATGAATACTATATATGTATATATTTGATTTTGAGATGTAGATCCATTTTGTATTGCTTGAGGCTACACTTTATATAGTTATATGAAATGGATCTGCAATGTATTTGATTGGAATCCATGATTTATTTCATCCCGATCATGGGTATGCCCGCCTCGGTGAGACAATTTTTATTTTTGCAGATGGCACCTCCCGAACTCTAGTCCTGGGCTCACTCGCTTCGTACATTGGTGAATATTTTGTAATGTATTTCATCCATCATATGCTCTTCTGACCTCACACATTAGGGGGCATATGTTATAACCCTAAATTTCTCCATACATGCATACCTGGCATTTGTCCCTCTTAGCTGCAAATTTTTCAAAGCCATCACTAAGTAGCTCTTCTTAAAAACTCAATTTTTGAATATGTACACACCCTGCACCAATATTGTCTATGTACATATGCTTTATGCACCACTACAACCTGCATACATATGCTATATGCACCATTACAACCCTCGTATACTTTCAAAAGTTGTAAGGAATTCGTTGAGATTATGGGCTATTGGGTAGTTTCCCAACTAATCCACCGCCTATAGCCCGTCACTCAACCGAATAACCATCATTTTCCCATATAAAAGGAGGTGTTGGGGTCTCATTCCACATCTAATCATAAGAGCAGTGAAACTCTACTCATTTCACATCCCCTCCTTGCCCCAAGAATTTGCAGCCTTGTTGTGAGAATTCCCTTAGAATTCCTCATTCTTCCCTTTTCCTCCATCATAACCCAATCCATTGTCTAAGAAGAAGATTGAGAGAAGAAAGATATGTGAAGGTGCACTTGGAGCTTGGTGAAGAGGATACTAGAACAGTTTCAAGGAGTAGTAGCCGACACTGGTTGTAAGTAATCATTGTTTTATCAATAAAAGAAGTACTTTTCATGTCCCAATATCATAATGTGTCGAATGTTTACATTTATTCTATGCTTTAATTCTAACATCTAATTGTTATTTATACATGAAATGTATGCCTGTAGTTCTTTGTTTATCTGTCTTTGAATGCAGGCTGGCCTTGGGAGGAGGTTTGCATTTAGCAGAGCTATCAAGCGCGAAAGGATCTACACCAAATGCTGAGTAAAGGTGCAGTTATCAGATTCTTTTCATTTTACTTTTCTTGCATAAGTCTAGGGTATGTTTGGGGTAGTTAGAGAAGTAGGAGACTTTTAAATGGTTATTGATATGCCTACATTGTAAACCCT
>JZKD02S1333782.1:64825-81060 GCA_000966675.3 Picea glauca | reverse complement strand
CCGGGGATCAAGAAAAAATAATCAACTTGAAGAGAAAGGGTGGCAATGTTACATTTGGAGATGACGCATCTGCCAAAATACTTGGAAAAGGTGTAGTAGAGCTTGGAATTAAAAATTTAAAAGCAAATAATGTCCTATTGGTTAAAGACTTGAATCATAATGTACTCAGTGTTAGTAAAATGTGTGATAAAGATGCAAAATCAAAGAAGAAGGTTCAGGAAGATTGGTTGCAACTGCAACAAGAACACCAAGTAACATATACGTTCTAGATCCACGAAAAATCTCCAAGGAAAAAAGAGACCATAAAAATGAAGTGTTATTAAGTGCTATATGTTTAGGGGGAGTAGCCCCAAAGAAGAGAGTTACATTTTGCCATTGAACTCAGGGGGAGCAGCCCCAAAGAAGAGAGTTACATTTTTCCATTAAACTCAGGGGGAGCAGCCCCACCCTTTTCCATTGATGTCAAAGGGGGATACAAACTAGGAGCATGAGGAAAGGGGAGCATGAGTGTTTCCATCCATGACAAAGGGGGATATTGTTGGAATATTGGTTGTTCTCATTGATGTCAACCCTAGTCATTGGTTATAGTCATTGATGTCAACCCTAGCCATTGGCTTTTGGACCCCACAGTTGATCAAAGTAGATAGACATGAAGGAAATTACATATGTAGATACAACACCCATGCATGGATAGTACAAGTCATTCCTCTTCCGGTGGTATGTGGCATGTCATGTGGATCCTCGCGATTGAGGAGAAATGAATTTTTGAAGATGACAATGTGAACTGAAGCATAAACTATATGCCGGACCTAATGTTAAAAGGAAGTGACATAAAGGGTATAAATAAATCTCATTATACATTCATTTTTCAACACATGCAAGGTTTTTAATGAACAAGGAGATATGAGTCAAATTTTAGAGGAAATTTGAAGTAAAGAAGGCCGAATTTCAAGGGAGGATGAAGTCTTTTGGTGATGTGTTATAAGGTATGCTATTTACAGGCCATATTACCATTTTTCGCTATAAAATTTTTTATAGAATGATTCAGATGGTGAATGTTTAGGTTGTTGATAAGACATATCTAGGTACATGTGGTAAAAATTTCAGCTCTTTATTCGCTATAATTTTGGAGATACACTATGTGGAAGACAGCGTTTTTGACTAGTCATGAAGCTAGTCATAAACAGGTGTTCCAGGTAAAAAAGTCATAACGTCTTCATAGAGAATCCAAATGAAGTGAGACAAATTGAATTGGAAATAGTATGGGTTGTAGTTTCCTGTGTACAAATTTCAGAATCTGATTTTACAAATTGAGCATGGGGCATGTTTTACAAGTTTTCTCTCCTGAATAAACCAGAATCGAATAAGGTCTACCATTTTCTCTATAACTCCTTTTCTGGGAGGATTCAAGGAGTGAAACTTGGAGGCATTTCGGAGAATGCATTGAGTAATATTATCTACAGGATCAGAGTATTCCAAGAAGTGAATAATTGCATAATTTGAAGAAGTCTCATGAAGCATTATCAGGTTCTATGTGATGGTTGGTTGATGGTGATAATTTAATGTAAAGTTTTATTATCTCTCATATATTCTTAGGTGGAAGGAAGGGGAAAGGATGGAGAGGTCAACCATATATTGATATTGGAGAATTGTATCTTCCTTTTGGAGGTTTATCCCTCCCTTTATATTTGGAAGTTGTAACTTCCATTGGAAGTCATTACTTCCCTTGAACAATAACTATTGATTATTTCTCATATATTGTGAATGGTGTATTGTGGTGTATTGGTGTAACTCTTCTACTATTGTTCATTTCTCATTGGATATAATTGAATATATAATATGGTTGAAGTATAAGTTGAATTTTTTTTCAAATTGTACTTGATATTGATTCACCCCCCTCTCAGTATCACACCTCCCCCCAAACCAAATTCCTTGGAAGTTGTGAACTCTAAACTCCTGAGGAAACCTTAGCCACATAGTGCATGTCAAATTCCTCATGAATATGATTTTTAGTTAAAGGAATTATTAAAGTACAGTGATTTTATTAATTAATTGAGTTATTTAAGGAAATGATAAAAGTAATTAGCATGTAATCTAAATCTCAAGTGAAGTGAGAAGTAATCTCAACCATCAATCACTTTGTATATTAGGGTTAGGTTATAAATCAAGATTATAAAATAAAGGACAGGCTAAAGGAGAAGGAACGTTTCACACAAATATTGCAAAGAATGATTTTTTCTAGTTTGGAGACATTCAAAAGTGTAGAAGCAAAGAAGGACTTTTTCTTACACTTGACAGATTAATCAGAGAAGAGAAGGAATTTTTCTTACAAGGTTGGATCACGAAGGACTGTGATTCAAGGAGATATTAAATAGGTGGAGAAGGAATTCCATCGGGATATTAGGTCAAAGAGAAGAGATAACAAAGGATGTTGCAAGTGGTTTTCATTAAAACAAATCCACGAGGAAAAGTTGTGTTGTATGGAATTTTCTGTACAGGATTTTCATACATGTACACATATACCATTGGAGACAAGTGTGTATATGTGGGAACACAGTAGGGAAAAACATGTACATATTGAAAATCATGAATTTATAGGTCGTATAACAAACCATACTTTTTCAGGTTTGTATGTAGTTGTATTTCTCTCAGTGGGCCATTATCCTTGTTACGGGAGCCTTGATTTTAACATAATAAAATTATTCTCAACATTGGTTTTCCCTCCGAGTTTTTTCTAGGATTATCTACCCAAAAATATTGGTGTTCATGTGTGAATGATTTGGTTTTGAGTTTTTTGCTTTCACTAGATTTATTGAGTTGAATATTTCAGCATTGTATTTTTGTTTTGTGAGTTGCTAATATGATTTGTAGTAAGGAAATCACTAGATAACAAGATACCTAGGTGCTGGAGTAAGAGGTTTTCAACATGGTATCAAAGTGCATGCTCTGAAGGGAAGCCAGATCTTAAATCCATAGATTTGATAGCATATATATTAGATCTGCATGAGATCTTAACAGATCCATAAACAACATGAACAAACCAAAGGGTGGATTTCAGAGGAAGAGTCATATCGAGGAAGAACTGGGGTTTTACAGGTTTACAGAGTTGTACTTGGTGTTACAAAAGGGACAAACATGTACATGTGTGGGTATATTTAGAAACAATCATTTGTATGTGGGATATAGTAAGCACATGTGTGTACATACACGAGATTCCTTAAGGGAGGGTGCATGCATACATCAGGGTTTAGTTTTGATATCCAGGTACAGGTTTTTCCAGGATAGTGTACGAGTAGTTTCCAGCAGTAGGTTATTTCTAGGGAATTTTATTAGGTATTAGGGATGGAAACAACCACCTCGATAGTTGAAGACAGATTGGATGGAGCATCCAACTTCCTATCTTATAAAGAAAGAGTAACTTTTGCATTGAAGGAGTATGACCTTTGGGAGTTAGTGGACAAAGTAGTTGTTCCACCAATAAATCCGACAACTTTGGAAGCTCACAACAAGAAGGAGATCAAAGAAGAGAGGTTCATCTAATTTATTACCTATCATCTAATTTCTAATTTCTCACCTATCTAAGAAGAAAATGACCAAAGCGATGTTTGATTCCTTGGCAAGTTTATTCCAAAGAAAGAACATGAATAGGAATATAGTCTTAAGGAATCAACTTAGATTGATGCATGTGTATAGATATGATAATGTTACCAGCTATCTCATGAGGATCACACAAGTGCATGATTAACTTGCAGCCATAGGGGAGAAAATGGAGGACGTATAGCTCGTGAATGTGGAATTGAATGTTATTCCCAAGTCTTGGGAACCATTTTTCAAAGGCGTTTTCACTTAGGAAAATCTCCTAGATTGGTAGAGGATTTGGGATTATTGCATACGGGAAGAGACTTAGGAGGAGTCTAAAGTAGGAAAGCAGGAAGATGAAGAGGAGGAGAACATGGCCCTTGTCAGTAATACAAGGAATGGAAAAGGAAAGGGTTACAAGGGTAACAATGAGGATTCAACCTCACAGACAAGTAATAAACACTTGATTAAAATCAAGTGCTTTGTGTGCCACAAGTATGGGAACTATGCACCATAGTGTCCAAAGAATAAGGGGAAAAGGAAGACGTAGACAATGACATCAGTAGAGATGCATCTAAATGTGTTTGCAGTAAACTTTGAGAAGGAATTATCAATGTTCTCATGCCTCTATACCAGCACCAACTCAAGGAGTGTGTGGTACTTGGATAGTGGGGCTTCTCTTCATATGACAGGGACACATGATTTGTTGACCAGTTGGTTAGAGACAGACTCAGATCTATATGTGAATCTTGACACTCTTTACAAGTATGGTGTACAGGGATTTGGGGTAGTGAGGTTCCAGCTAAAGTTAGGAGGATTTATAGAGGTTACAGATGTTTTGTATGTACCAAAACTCAAGAAGAACTTTCTCTCAGTTTCAGTTTTGAAGGACAAGGTTTTTTCGTAACTTTTCAGAGAGGGAAAGTACTCATATGTTCATAGGGAGCTACCCTTGACAAAAAGTGAGCATTGGTGTCAGAGAGGGAAGGTTATACAGATTGCAGGGCCAACATGTTAGAGGATCTAAGGGGATCTTGGATAATGGATCAATGTCAATGATATAGGGCAAGGAGAAGGAGACTCAGAAGGGTGAGCAATCAAAGGATGAGCAGCCAAAGGATGAGAAAATTTCAAATACTTCCAATGTGGGGAGTCAACCTTCAGAGGGGAAGAGGGATTTATCCCCTTCCATTCATGTTAGTAGACCAAGTTGGTATGATATGACATGGATGGATTCTTAGGAGTATGAGGCTTCTAGGAGCATATTGAGGGAGATTATTCATTTGACGAAGTTTCCAAACCTCGTGGCTTTGATATGTAGCTTCATTGATTATGTGGCTTCCAGTATTCGGTGAGAAGCTAACTAGCAGGGTTGGAGGCATGCTAGTAAATGGGATGATGTGTGTGACATTCTGCCAAGATCAAAGGGAAAACCAGTTCCAGGTGGATCTTTGGGAATACCTTCCTTGCTAAGAAGTGTTTTTTATGGATGTAGAATTAGACAAACATTTATGCATAGGCTTGGTGTCTACCATGTGGAAGCCATCCAAAGCCTTCTATTTGAGAAGGAAAAAGTTCACTCACACATAAAATATCCAAAATATCTAGAATATAAAGTAATCCATTTATAATGAAATAATATATTGAGTAAATGTATAAGAATGAATATTATAAGATGTTTACAAATGAGAAGTGAGGGTTGTATATATACTCACCCAGGGGTGTCCTTTCATAAGAAACATGACCTTTCATATCAGTTGTCTCGTCATTAGTAATTAACTGTTAATTATTAGTTATTCAATTAGTATTTATATTTATATCGTTTACATATATTTATGTTTGTTACACTATCTTGGTAAATTTACTTTAGTGAAAGGAATTGTTAAAGTAAATTTCTTTTATTAATAATTTATTTAATTAGTTATTTAAGGAAATGTTAAAAGTAATTAGCATGTAATATAAATCTAAAATGAGGTGAGAAGTAATCTCAACCATCAATCACTTTGGAGATTAGGGTTAGGATATAACTCAAGATTATAAAATCAAGGCTAGGGTAAATGAGAAGACACTTTTCACACAGAGATAGCAAAGAATTATTTTTGCTAGTGTGGAGTCATTCAAGAGTGTAGAAGAAAAGAAGGAATTTTTCTTACACTTAACAAATTAATCAGAGTAGAGAAGGTTTTTTTCTTAGAAGGTTGGATCATGAAGGACCTTGATTCAATGAGATATTGGATAGGTGGAAAAGGATTTCCATCTAGATATCAAGTCAAGGAGAAGAGAGAACAAAAGTTTCCACAAGTGGGTTTTAGTCAAGCGAAGCCACAGAGAAGAGTTGCATCATACATATTTCACCGTACATAATTTATGTACGTGTATGTGTGTGCCACTGGAGAAAAGTGTGTATACATGGGCACATAGTAGGGACAAGTGTGTACATCTTGAAAAGCATGCAGTTATGGGCCATACAACAAACAAAACTTTGATAGGTTTGTTTGTAGTTGTATTTCTCTCAGTGAGCCATTATCCTTGTTACAAGAGCCCTGATTTTAGCATAATAAAATCATTCTCATAACTATTTTTCCCTCCGAGGTTTTTCCAGGGGTACCTACCCAAAAATATTGGTGTTCATGTGTGCATCATTTGGTTTCCAGTTTCTTTCTTCTGCTAGATTTATTGAGTTGAATATTTCAGTAGTGTATTTTTGTTTTGTGAGTTTCTAATCTGATTTGCAGTAAGGAAATCACTAGATACAAGATACCTAGGTGTTGGAGTAAGATGTTATCAACAACTATGGTGCAGCGAAGGGAGTACACTTCCTTGGATTGTACAGGTAGAGGGAATGAGATATCGATGGTTGAAATTGATGCAAGAATTATTACAATGTGAAATTGTTAATTACATACACTTGTATGGCGATGTGCACTGAGGACAATGAGAAAATAAGAGGGAGGGGAGTAGCATCCTAGTTCTATTCCACATGAACTATAATGTAATTGTACATATGTTAAATCAGTTGGTGAGCCAATATGTTTTGAGTTGGAGAGATTGTAATGAGTGTAGGCTAGAGAGCATAGAATTGTAATTTCTACACACATTCATTAAATAAAATTACATCATTGGTTGCAATACAAGAAGGGAAATAACAATGGGGGGATATGATTCGACAAGAGAGGGGACTAAAGGGGGGTCAAAGGGGAATTTCTCATGCCTAATAAACCCAAGCAATTTTATTATTAATGTTTACCACCTTTAACTTCTCAATGTAATCATTGAATGCATGTAAAACGTTGGTGGGAAAAGTCATCTCACCAATTTATGACAACATAGGATAAGTACAACGACGTTTTGGGAAATGTGAGAATCAAGCTTGCATGAGAGAAAAGGAAATTCAAGTAGGAAAAGGGGGATTTTTTACATGTATATCTTTTGGAAAGCAAGAGGAGAGTTGGGTTCTAACACTACTACATATGAGGTTTTAATTCGACAAAAAAATTTTGACGATAAGGATAAATTCAATCATATCGTCACAAATTATTCAAATTTTAATCTTCTTTTTTTTTTTGGTGCCCCGATAACGTCGGAATTTCGACGAAAATGTTTTTCAATATTGCAACAAACCTAGGGGAAAGTGAGTCAATATATCAATGAAAAGAGTGGATGTCTACTACATGTTGAAAAATAGTTTAACAATCACTAACTTCACTCATTTGGTCAACTTTTACATAGTCAGAGTTTGTCGAAAGATCAATGGAGGTTAGTAGTTTCGACAATTTTGTTGTAGGTGTGACGGTTATAAAACCATTTTATGCTCATTTTTCGTTGCATGATTTATTAGTCTATTTACTATGTGCAACTTTACTCAAATCCAATTCTTGATCTGCATAGCTCTAATTTTTTCCTTTGAATCTTACAGATTTTTAATATTACTTTGTCTCTTTTAAATACCAAGATTGAATTGCTAACCCTTAGACCCTCTTTCATTTGGGGACACAAATGTTTCCCTAAGAATTATATAGGTATGAACATGTCTACTCAATTCCATTTAATTATTATACAATTTGTCTTGGTGTAGTTCTCTTTTATTGTTTGATTTTATTACTTTCTTATAGTGAAGATTTGGAACTTATGTGGAAACAATATATGGTTTTGATTTGTTGATTAGTGTTATAAAAATTTAATAAATATATGATGAAAAATGATATTAGTACCATAATTAGAATGTATAATTCATATATTAATGTATTTATATTGCTTCAGTGGATTTTGTTGTAATTAATATAGTAAATCCCAATGTCAACACCTGAAGAGAGTGAAAGGACAATTGCTAGGTTAAGGGTTGCATGGGAGGCACTTGTCGGTACTTATGGGAAATGTTATTTCCCTTACTATGAATTTAGATGCTTGAAACGAAGAAGAGTTGTAAGGAAAACAATTGAAAAACATTGTTTTACATATGGGCATTGTAAAGGGGGGCATACATTTCGCCCCATGGTAAGTTATTCATTATATATGTCTTTGTATTGATTCTATTTTTTTAAATTGTTTTAAGTCTTTTATATACACTAATGATATTGATTGTTTGTAATTTTAAAGATAAATCCTCCTAGGTGTTTGTCACCGGATAAATATATACCTAGTAGTAGAAATATTATTGTACAAGATGTGGAAGATGGTATGAATATCGAAGATCACGTCAATGTTATGGAAGAAGATGACACCAATAATATTGTTGAGCCGAATGATGGGACAAATAGATTGATCCAGGATATATTTGCTCCTATCGATAAGGAAAACAATGATGATATTTATGATGTACCTCTACTTGAGAAGGTAGAACAACCCATTTATCAAGGCTCAAGAACAAATATTATCTCTGCTATAATGTTGTTGATGAACTTGAAGGTATTGAATGGTTTTTTAAACACTTGTCTAAAACATATCCTAAGGTACGTAATATAATTTGTCACATATTATACGTAAAGGTCGTCTTTATTTTTCTCTATTTGGAGTGTCAATTAATTTGTAAATTAAAGATGCAATAATTTTTATTACTATTATTTGCATTAACTATTTTGCTTTTATATTGTAGATTTTTAGGTGAATTTTTCTTACCGCTGTCAAATAATTTACCTCGCACATACCGAGAGATTTGTTCCATTATGAAATATATTGGAATGGAGTATCATGATATTGATGCATGTCTGAATGATCATATTATATATTATGGAAAATAATCGATTAAACTGTCAAGGTAAGCATTTAGTCTATATGTATGCATATATATTAATGTTTTACTGTTTTAATTTATATCAAATTTTGTTTATTGTATCTAACAATTATTGTTGTAATCTCATTGATTAATTTTCATAAATGTCGTCAAGGCATTAATGGGCTTCCACGAGGAATGAAAAGATACCTTGTACAATTCAATATGTTTCCCTACTATGAGCACCTACAAATAGCTCATTTGTTTGATACAATGCATATCGGCAAGAATGTAACAAAAAATATGTGGAGAATTTTAGATGGAGGCAGTGACAAAGAAAAACTTGTCAAAACTTATACTAACATTCAGGAAGCCAATCATGCACTAAAAAATGTGATTTGTTGAAATAGCAATGGAGTACACTAAAATAGTCTTCCATGGTTATTTATAGAGTAGGAAAGTAATGTTGTAAAAGAGGTCATTCATAAAAATAAATTTCCCACGGTATTTTCTTCAAACATAAAGAATATCTTAATGAAGAAAGGTGAATTTGGTAGGGTCAAAACTCATGATTGACATACCTTCATTAAGGTAATTATTTTGGACGTAGATTTCTATATTGGTAATTAATATATGACTTTTTAGTATTATAATATGGTTTTCTTTTCCTAAAAAGTAATGATCCCTTTGTTGTTACAGTATTTTCTACCTTTATCTCTACCTAACAGCTTTGACAACAATGTAAAACAAGTTATATATGATCTTGGAAAATACATGAGGTATGTATTAATGATTTATATGCAAAATCATTGTTGCTCAACTTGTCTACATCTGTTTTTATACTTTCAATGTATATATGACATTGTTGTTGAAACCTATGATCTGAAATTTGTTATATCATGTGTAGGTGGTTGTCATCTAAAGAAACCCATAAAGAATATATAAAATATTGTAGGAGATAAATTCCTCAACTAATGTGCGAAATACAAAAGTATCTTCCTCCAACATTTTTCAATGCCCAAGAACACTACCTCATACACCAAGTTGAGGAGATTGAAATGTGTGGACCTGTACACAGAAGGTCAGTGTGGATGGTGGAGAGGAACTTGAAGTCATTTAATTCCTTTGTTAGACAGAGAGCACATCTTGAGGTATCTATGGTGGAGGGCTATATGGTATATCAATCCTTGGTGTATATTTGTCAATATCTTCCTAAATTAGCAACAAAAATCATGAAGGTGCCTCAAATTTGGGATCTCAATTACATCAATAAATTTGAAGGTGAGGCCTTGATCGGGAAAGGTAGAATGAGGAAAGAGAAAGGTAATTATATGGTAGAGATCTATAATACTTTGCATTAATATTGATTTATTTTTATATTGTACTCATTTAAGTTTTATTTAGCTTCCATGATCAATTATTATTTAATATTTACTCTAATTAATATTTTTTATTATTTTTTCCTATAGTTGGTCAAGAGTGGGATGCAATACATTTATACATCACAAACAATATTGATTGGATGAAAGTATGGATAGATCAATGTAATATACAATGTAATGGTAGGTTATCATGGGAAGGAGTGGCTACTTTGATAAAATAATCTCATCTTAATCAAGATACCAATATTACTCAAAGGGAAATTGATTTAACATATGGTTTAAAATATAAACAAGCAAGCATATTATTCACCTACATCATGTTTCAATTATTTTCCATTATATTGTTGTTTCTTTTATAAAGCTTTACTAAGTCTAAATATCATGTTTATTCATTGATAAATATGCATTTTTTACATGTGGGACATATTGCAGTTGAAAAACCACAAGGTTATGTGGTACAATGGTCGTAAATTTCTCATCAAAAGGTTAGATTATAAGAAGAAAACCTCTGGTTCTAGGATAATTGTAGTTTTTCAGGTCAATAATGTTTCCTCTAGAAGTGACAAGCATCCAACAATATATGAAAATAGATATTATGGGTATTTGAATGATATAATCAGTGTGACTTTAATTCCTTCAAGTTAGTTCTTTTTTAGTTCAAATGGTATAGATTACGGATGAATGAACATGATCATGAAAGAACTATTAATCAGCATGCCAATGGATTGGCCATGGTTAATAAAAGGACGTTTGAGCCAGGTACATAAATGTATGCTCTTCCAAGCCAATGTGAGCAAGTATTTTATTCAAAGGTTCTAGGTAAAGCAGGTTGGTCATACGTTGTTAGATATGATCCAAGAGGAAGTCCTATAAAGTAAAATGTACCAAAAGAAGATGATATTGAAGAAGAAGAAGATGCAGAGGAGAATGAGGTAGATGTACTTTCAGTCGAAGAAGTTGAGCCAAATGTAGATGACAATGTTCTTCACGATCATATTGACGATGATATTATCGAAAATGACTTTGATGATGATGATCTTGATATGGGAAATACTTTCAATGTTGATTCTAAACGAGATTATTCAGATGTATACTTGGATGAGGACTTAGATGATCAATGATACTGCAGAAATGATGAAATGTTGGAGTTATGTGATCATTATATATTTTCATAGTCTTCATCATCATCATCATCATCATCTTGGTCATGGTAATCATCATCCTCATCGTCATTGTCATCATCATCATTGTCATCATTATGGTCATCGTCATTGTCATCATCATCGTCATCATCATCATCATCGTTATCATCATTCTCGTCATTGTCATCGTCATTGTCATCACCATCGTCATCATCAGCATCATCATCGTCATCATCATCATAATCATCATCATAATCATAATCATCATCATAATCATCATCATCGTCATCATCGTCATCGTCGTCATCATTATCATCATCATCATCATCATCACCATCATCATCGTCGTCATCGTCATCATCGTCGTCGTCGTTGTCGTCGTCATCAACATCGTCATCTAATCCATATGATCATCATCGTCATTATCGACGTCATCATCATCATCCTCATCATCATCTTCATTTTCGTCATTGTCATTTTCATTGTCATCATCGTCATCATCATCGTCATCATCGTCATCATCATCACCATCATCGACATCGTCATTGTCATCGTCATGATCATCATCATGATCATTGTCATCATCATCGTCATATTCATCATAATCATCTTCATCGGCATCTTCATCATCATCATCTTCGTCATCATCATTGTTGTCATCATCATCATCATCGTCGTCATCGGCATCATCATCGTCGTCGTCATCATTGCAATACTCATTGTCATGGTCATCATCATCATTATCATTGTGATTGTCATATTCATCATCGGCATTGGCATTGTCATCATCATCATCGACATTTCCATTGTCATCATGATCATCATCACATGGCCATCATCATCATTGTGATGATCAGTGTCATCATCGTCATCCTCGCCATCATGGTCACCACCATAATCAACAATATTTTCCACTCAAATCGTCCACTAATTCCTTGTACGTTTCAACCCTAACACCTTAAGGGAGGTTCCAACATAGCTAGGGTAAGGGGGGAGTCATCCCCCGTGAGGGTTCTAGGTCTATTTTTTATGCATATTTCATTATTGCATATCTAGTGTTTATTGGTTATATCTAGTGTGGAAGTCATTTTGGACATCAATCAATATTAGAGGACTATCACAACTCTACACTTTAGTGCAAAGAGTGTCATCATCTACAACAACGAGTTCCAAGTGAATTATCCTCCTTCTTCCATTTACATTTCTAGCATTATGGATTCTTATATATCACTAAAGGAATTGTTGAATAATTAACCATAGTGAGTTTCTTCAATTTCCTTTTCTAATTTGATGGTAAAACTTAATTGATATACCATTATAATCACCTATATCCCTAGGATGTCTTTCAAATTAAAACAAAAACAAAATTTTATTGGGAACACCCTGACACATGTCTTTGTCTTCATTGGGCTATATGAGACTCGTATGGCTTCATATCATTTCAAGATTGATATTATGTTGTGATGAACAAGAACAAACACAAACAAATGTATTAATAGCTATAAAATTAACATCAAATAATCACCATGAAAATAAACACTAATCTAATATATAATAAAGATACGGGGAAGTCCATTGGATACAATTTTGTAGTCTTAGACATGAAAGGTGTGAGAATAGATGAAAATTTACAGGAGTGGTTGATCAATGGGAGGCCCCATATATTATCTCAATAAGTGTGTCTCCTTAAGAAAAGAATACCTTTCAAAACTCATTCTTGAAGGATCTTAGAAGGAAATGACCTAGGTAAACTTTCAGCTAGCGAAGGACCTGTAAGGGATGACTTTGATGTCTTTTCCACTCTTGACAAGGGGAGAGAATATGAGCCTAGAATCAATTAGTTTAGATGTGAGGAAAATTATCGTGAGCCCACTTATATGCTTGAACAAACCATTGACTAGTTCTCCAATCAGCCTTGTCATCAATCTATAACCTTTCACAAGTGAAACCCCATCACCTTTAAAACTAATCAGTAGATGTATCCTCCAAATTCACTTTCAACCCATTTGTATTATAGGTTCGAATTGGATTTGTGCAATGCTCTATAATTTCATTTTGGCAATGTTGATTTGCATGTGACTCACACAAAGGTTTGGATTGAAACTAACCCTATTTCCTCCTTTGGCCATGAAGAATAGTGGTTTCAACTAATTAAGCAATGAGTTTCCCTTTGGTGATGAAGTTTTGGAAAACAAGATTCTTGAAACTAGTCATGTTCTCCCAATTGTGCTTAATGAATATCCAAGTTAGTTTTCGGGTGAACCAAATAATGTGACACATCTAGGAATACTTCCTCTTTTGATTCCTTCAAATTTATTGTCCTTCTTTCATAAAAAAATAATGGGACACCATAGGATTCCATTAATGTTATCACAATTATTGCCATATCATCTTGTATGATGACCTTGTTGTAAAACATGTAATTTAATGGAAAGGGAATGAAGCAAGCTATCACCATCAAATTGATAAGATCATACCATACTTAAAATCCCATTTCTTGAACATGTTGGGTGTAGTGATAGGGATCTTCTCTTATTTAGATTCTTGTGAAAAAATTACATCAATGTGCTACTCATTCTCTAACTTTAATTACACATGTTTTGTTTTGTACATGTGAATCGCCTCCTTTTTCAATTCTATGATCTCTACAGGATTGTCCAATGTTTGAAAACATTCATCATATATTCCTATGTAAATCCCCTAATGGTCATGGAAATCCATATATCATAGAAGCACATGACGTAAAGGCTTGATAATATAAATCTGACGTAAATTCCATTTTTTCAATTTGTTGTTGAGTGGGAACAATGGTGTCAAATTTTGATATTCTTGATTTCATACAATTTGTTTTGTATCCTGATCAATAATATGAAGGACAAAGCATATGGAAATGGAAATGGAAAAAGTGATATCAATAATTTTATAGAATTCTTTCACATCATTACAATGTCACTTATCGTTGTGCACCAAATGAAGAAGAAATGAAATCATACTAAACCATTTTAAATTTTAAAAGAACACACCAAATTTACTTTACCTTTAGCTTGATCCACAACAACAATATAGCACTAATTTATTTTATTTTTCTAGTCTCTAACACGATACAAGGGTTTTTGATTGACCATTAATTTTGTCGGTTTTTTCCTTGGGATTCTTTTTCATGAATATCAATATTTTCAATGAATTCTATAATATTGACATTTCAAAGGAATGTTCATCACATGATTTGGGGCATTCAATTACTTCTTTTAAGTTGTCAATTGTCTAATTAATCCACCTAGCCTTGAAATCATTTTCTAATTCATACCAACCCTTTATGTCACCTTTTTCTAGGATAGTATACCACATCAATACTTATCTTTCAAATATCTACACAAACGGATTCATGGTCATCCTTCATGTCTTCAATTAGTGACTAAAAAATTTTCACATGCTCATATGAAGATGTAATATTTTGACCTTGAAATGTTGGGATGTGATCAATATATAAACATGTAGCTAGAAATGAGTTTGGCTACCCTGGAATTCCAATGAAAATAAAAGAACCAAAATCCTTAGGATCTCCTTCTTCATCATTAATTTCCTCAAAACCTAGTGTTTCCTTTACATTTAGGTCATCATCAGAGTTTTCTGACTATTATCTAGGAAAACCAATGATTTCAGTCTTCTTTTTGGATGGTTTTTCATGAACATAAGTCATAAGGAGATCACTAATTAAATAAACTAATGGTAAGTTCTTGGCTTCTCACCACCATGCTTCCTAAATATAAGGCCTAATTTACATAACACCAAGAGGAAAGTATGGGGAATCATTTTCTTTCCACTTTGATTTCTCCTCAATATTTCAACCATGAGCTATAAAATCCTTTCCATTTGTGGAATATTTCAAGATAAAATGAGTATAAATCAATCATTTATGTGAAATGTCCTTATTGGTCTTTTACAAAAAACGCCCATGAGTAGACGTGTTAGATTGAGTTAATTTCTTCTAGAATTCATTGGGTCAACTCAGGTTTTATCATTTTTTTATTGGACTTGGCTGGGTCTGGCCCATTTCAAACTAAACTAATTCAATCCAATCAAACTATCAACTTGGATTAAGCATCTATTCTAGTTTAATCCATGGTTCCTAGTTTTTTACTCAACCCATTGTTGTAACTATGGTATGGTGGATGTCATGAATCCTTAATGGGATCCCAAACCTCAAGGCCCACCTCAAGGACATCCCACTTATATACCACCACCACCAGCGGTATTACAAAACCCCATACCACATCAAGGATTCATTAATAGTCAACGAGAGGGGGTTCAATGCCCAAACCCACAAGGGCAGTTCCCTCCACCTAAACAACCCCATACAGGTAACACCATCGATCGTAGTATCATCCTCACTTCTGAAGAGATCCTCTTACAAACTCACAGACACCAATATGGTACATCCCTTGATCCATTACCCATCACTTTGGATGCTCCCGAACCACCAACTAGACAACCGTTGATAATCCTTCTTCCTAACAATGAAGCCATCGATTGCATGCCTTACGCACCCTTGTGCATGAATGTGCATAATCCTTATGCTAGGGCTTCCCACAACTACATTCCTATTGATGTCCTCGCTCAATCACATGTTTCCATCTCAATTATGGAAGTACTTCAAACATGCCCTTCCCAATGAAAGGTATTACTTTCACAATTGGGGTTAGTAGATCCAGTAGACACCCATCTAATCCCATTTGACTTAGATAGAGTAGACCCACAACTTCCATCGTTAGTCACATTCCAGATTCTTGTCAAAATCTGGAATATAAGTTGACCTTTGTATCAACTTGTTTGTAGGCTGATCCAATTCAAACTCGAAAAATTACAATTTAAAGTGTGATTCTTGTTTCACTAAAAATAACTCTTTAACCAAAAATATCATAG
>JZKD02S1333782.1:47358-58680 GCA_000966675.3 Picea glauca | reverse complement strand
TTGTGCATGGTGTACTGTGGTGTATTGGTGTAACTCTTATACTATTGTTCATTGCTCATTGGATATAATTGAATGTTTTAAGTATAAGTTGAAAAATGTTTTAAATTGTACCTGATACTGATTCAACCCCCCTCTCAGTATCAACATGTTTTATTTTCAAGATATGTTTCATGTTGGGTATTTGATTCAAATGTCCAGGTCTTCACCCACAACCCCTCTCACGGTGCCAGTCATGGAATCTCTTGGATCATTCAAGTATGTATTTCAAACTAGCATACTATTCAACCCTGTGATCCCAGTTGCATTTCCCAATCATTCCCCCTGATAATTACCCTTAGGTTCCCCACACCCGGATCCACGGTACCATCACTTCATTTGGATTCAGGTACCATCATCCGATATCTCTCTCGCCTCCATGAGTTGTCCCACATATTTATCCCTTGGAATATTGAAACTCATGTTGTTCTATCCATTAGGATCGGGAGTCCTGGCAGTGTTACAACGTGAGTAAGAACCTCATACTTCTTTATCCTCATCATGATAACCACCCCATTACGGAGTCCCACCTTATGCCTTTTTGGTTACATTCAAGTGCATCTTTGCATTATCATTAACCTTCCATATCATCCACCATGACTTGCCCCTCTGCAACATCATCCTTCATTCATTTACCTAGTATATAAACTAAACAATGGGGCCCCCGCCCTCCACCAATATCTACTTTCACCTTCTATCATCCAAGCCATACTCCATTGGATAAATTGTTTAAGTATTTGTACTTTCAACCCCATTATTTATTCATTTGGTAATTGTAAAAATCACATTTTATGTTTCATCAAGTATAAAAGATTTTGGACATCGCACCCAATGGCATTCTTTTTACCTTGGCACATTAGAACCCTTGTTACCCTTGGGTGGGGCATCTCACTACCCTCACATCCTCTGCAATCCATTTGTATCCAATCCAAAATATTTACCACCTACAGACCTTTGCATCCCATATCACTCGATATTTTGACCTACGCGACATACCTTTGCAGTCTCACCCCTTCAACACAGTTTTCCCATATTTGGTCATCCCCCTGACACCAAATAGTACATTACAGTTTCTTCCATCCATCCATACCCCCAAACCAAGGGAAATTATTGAATCATGTATATTCTAGACATTGTTCATGATTACCACCCTTCCTGGTACCATTACAGTTCTTCCACCTTGTTGATCACACCTGACATCTAGAAGCCCTTTGCTTCTAATTGTCATGTTACTTTTCATGTTGACATCAAAAAAACTCCAGAAAAGTGACAATATATTGGCCCTCATTCCATTGACAATGAGTGGCCTTGGATGGAACAAAGAGAGTCATAAATTATCTTTGATTTCGTTGATCCCCATGACATTCGAGTCCATCATAATCTCATGTTACTTTGCGACCATTTCAATTTTCAGTAGCAGCTGAAAACCTATGAATTTGATTAGGCCATCAATGCCTATGAGTCCTTCACCACTCGGTTCAGATTCAAATCAGTCATCAGAGTTGTCACCTATTTTTTTCCCTCCCCTTAGGGTGTTGAATATATATACTTCGTCATCAAGTTCAATTACTACTATCTCTTGATGGTCTCATGATACGATCATGGGGCATGCCCATCTCATTTGTACAATTTTTTTTTTTTTTTCCTAGCATAATTTTTACTAATCTTTCGTCCCCTCTCCCTCCGACAGATGACACTCACAGCTCCTCACGTTCAAGTTTTCTCACATTCTACACAATGTCATCATCAAAAGAAACTATGATGCATTTCAGCTATACATATGCTCCTAACCTCACACATCAAGGAGAATCTGTTATCACCGGAAAATGGCTCATTACAAATATAGACAATGGATGAACAAATAATTAACACAAACACAGCATACTACTAGCATTCATGAAAGGATTACACTCAGTTTGGAAAGGCAATGATAAAACTATATAAAATTGGTTCTGGAAATCCACACACATCCATCCAAAGTCACGCATGGACATATGCATGGTCTGGCACGGTGTACGATGTGCACATTGCACGAAGTGCACGGCTAATAGTCAAAAGACCCATGAGGACGTTGAAACAACACATTGATGAGTTTGGTTGGGCCTCAACCATTTTTTGGATGAAGGCAATCTCCCCCATACCCAAAATCGCCCGCAAATTTCACCTTGGGATCATTGAAAAAGATGGGAGGTACCTCCAAGGGCCTCCCATTCACATTTGGAACCAGTTAAGAAACATCTTGTCATTCTCCTATAAATGAAGGGACATTGTATGCAAAAAAGAAGAAGCATTTGAGTATTGTTATGTTGCTCACTTTTAGCTTTGGGAAGCCATCTTCCTCTTAGAAATATTTGGGCATCCATAGCAAGTTTTAGATCTCTAGCCTCTTGAGTAGTGTATCACTCTTTTCTTCAGAATTTTTATTCGTTAGCCATTGATAGTAGAAAGAAGACTTTGTACTTGGGGACTCAAGAGCCTTCCCAAGGAGGAAGAGAGGACTCATAAGTCCCCATATTTCTCCAAGGAGTATCAATTCAAAGATCAGCTTACTTGGTATATCTCTCTTTTGTTTTCTTTGTGCATTCATTCCAAGTTATTGTTTGCTTGGTTTAGATTTATTTCATTGTTGTTTATCGCTTGTTTCTTTATGTTAGTTGAGTCACTAACCAAATAACTCTCTGATGTGCTTTCTGGATAGCCTAACTAGATAGTTAAGGGACCTCTTTTTTCTCACTCTTGTGACAGAAGGAACTCAATAACCCCTATATGTCTTTAAAGATTTCATGCAGGACTCCATATGTGCCAATGTTCACAATACTCTAAGGTAGTTTCCAATTGCAATTCATTCACACCAACTATCAGGAATAGTTGACCCAACATGTAATTCAACAATTCCTATGATGAGGAAGGAAACTATGAAGAATCTACACTAACAACATTCTCTTGGTGATCCAAATTTTAGGGGTTATATGGTCTAAATTCGGATGCAAAAGTCAAAAAGATAAAGCTAATAGATTTTCCATGTGGATCAAGGAGATCCCCACCTCCTCATTAATTAATTGAGCTAACAGGTTGCCCATATGGTTCAAAGAGAGTTCCACCTCTCCATTACTATATTGTGTTTTATTTTCCACTACTTAGTTAGTTGGGTAGTTAGATCTATTACTATAATAATAGAGACTCATTTAATGATCTCTTTCCATTATTGTATCAGGTTTTATTTTCCACTACTTAGTTAGTTGGGTAGTTAGATCTATTATACTAATAATATAGACTCATTTAATGAGCTCTTTTTGAATTTTTCCAATGGACCATTTCGTAATGCTATATAAAGGCCTAGAAAACCTTCTCATAATATCAAGTTACTCATTTTGGCTTCTTTCATATTTTCTATTATTCATTGTGAGATTAATTACCTCTGAGTGATTTACTAGTAATTAGTTTTAGAGGTGAGACGCATGTTTGAGACTCACCTCCAAAGTAATTTATTTACAAGTTTTTTTTGTCCATGTTTCTTTTCATGCAATATTGGCACGTCGAAGCTCCTCCTCTCTCGACATTCAAACCATCCAAATATCATCCCCCCAGATTTGGATCAGTGGTATCAGAGTAGATTTTCTCTCCATAGGGATAAGGGTTTGAAGCATGTTGTGGATTCAAACATTTGCAGTAATCACCAACCTCCTTTTAGTACTATCAGAATAAATTTTTCAGACCATACACTGTAAGCATCACAGATGGTCCACAGGCACTACAGGGCTTTTTTTTCCATTGGATCGTCATTCACCATTACAATGAGAACCATACATGGATTCACTACATCCATGCATGGATTCACTACATCTATACACGGATCCACTACATCCATTGGTCTGCAACATTTTTAACAAATTTTCAAGGCATCCATGTTGCCCATGGAAGTTCCACAACCTCTACAACAACCCATGTTGCTCCAAAAACCCTTGGCATCATTTGTATCCCTCTATATTCAGCCAACTTCAAATAGTTGTTGCAACCTATACAATTTATTTCAGAGGCTCTGCCATATCTCATTAGATATATCTCCTCAATATGTCAAATGGGTATTTCGCATAATCTCATTTGGCTTCATGGTTTGAGAGATATCATTTATTGAATCTCAACATGTATTTGACCCAAGGAGGTCGCGCGTACCACCATATTCAATGGAACTTTTCACCCTGCTCAGGAAACTACATAAGGAGTTCCACATATGGATGGAAATATCTCTTGACTCTCTCAAATGGGTATTTCTTGGAATCTCATTTCGCTTCATGGTTTGAGAGATATCATCAATTGAATCTCAGCATGTATTTGACCCAAGGAGGTCGTGCGTACCACCATATTCAATGGTATTTTTATCCATGATCAGGAAAATAAAGAAGGATTTCCACATATGGATGGAAATATATCTTCAAGATATCAAATGTGTATTTCGTGGAATTTTATTTCATTGTCTGGTTTATGAGATATCTTTGTTTGAAGCAGCACATGTCTGTAACCAGTGTGGTCGTACACTCTTCAAATTCAGCCTTGTTTTTCTCACTCCATGGGCCAACTCAGAACAATTTTCATATACCTATGGGAATATGTCTTCAATATCTCAAATGGGTCTTCGACGGAATTTGATTTCATCACATGTAGTAGAAGTTATGAATATATTTGCAGAAGGATGTTCACAACCCCAAATTCACAATTTTTTCATATTATCTTTTAAATTTTGGGATTTTATTAAAATTTCTTTATTTTTCTACCCATGTACAATGCCATTGTCAACTAGGTTATGAGTCAACCACAAACCCACAGTTATGGGTCAACCACAAAAAACCCTTCTCTTCATTGGGTATTTTCACATTGTAATCATAATGGTACGATAATGGGGTTTCTCTTTTTAGCATGGGTGAAATGATGGGGACCATCATTTTCTAAGGGGTGGGGAATGATCCAAATTTTAGGGGGTATATGGTCAAAACTCATAAAGCTATAAAGATAATACATTTTTCATGTGTATCAAGGAGATGCCCACCTCCTCATTAATTAATTGGGCTAACAGGTTGCCCATATGGGTCAAAGAGAATCCCATCTTTCCATTATTGTATTGGGTTTTATTTTCCATTACTTGGTTAGCTGGGTAGTTAGTTATATCATTATAATAATAGATATTCATTTAATGATCTCTTTCCATTATTGTATTGGGTTTTATTTTCCACTACTTAGTTAGTTGGGTAGTTAGATCTATTATATTAATAATAGAGACTCATTTAATGAGCTAATTTTTACTTTGTCCAATGGACCATTTTTTAATGCTATATAAATGCCTAATAAGCCTTCTCATAATATCAAGTTACTCATTTTGGCTCCTCTCATATTTTCTATTGTTCATTGTGAGATTAATTAGTTATGAGTGATTTACTAGTAATTAGTTTTAGAGGTGAGGCTCATCTTTGAGCCTCACCTACCAAATACTTCATTTACATGTTTTTTTTTCATGTTTCTTTTCATGAAAGATTGGCACATTAAAGCTCCTCCTCTCTCGGCATTCAAGCCATCCAGATCTCATCCCCCAAGATCTGGATCACTTGAGGAATCTGCACGTGATCTGAAATTTGAGCTTCATTGGTGCCTTTTTAGCACCTAAATTCTCTTGTCCAACCCAAGTTGAGGCCCATCCAAGTCAAAATTTAGAATCATAATCATTCAATAAAAAAGGTAGTTATAACTCTAGCCACTTATTTCATCTCACCGAGAAGACATACAAATGTTAGCTTTTATAATTTTGTGGAGAGGAACTCCCAACTACAATCACCTATTTTTTGTATATCTATTTTAGTCTTGTTAAGTAACTATAGCAAAAAAGGCATGACTCTCTTAAAACAAAAATGTCAAGCATGACTTCCCATAATTCTCATGATTCTAGCCTTTAGGTTAGGACTAAGTCTAGAAGGAATTCTAATTTCAAACTAGATCCTAAAATTTCCTTTCTTGCTATGTTCCTTTGCAATGGGCATTCCCTCAGGAATAATTTTTCATAACTAGGGTAAATAATGTTATTGAAGGTAATATTTATAGTTTTCCCACTGAATGTCAGAATTGTGATAGAACATCCTATCAAATCTTCAACAAAATTTATCTTTTGAACAAGGACCAAGTCATTGTCTTCTCATTTTGAACAAATTATGTGGCTTCTTGTCAACTAGAAATTCCAGGTCTACAATTAAAACTCCTAATATTTGATTCCCTTTATCTAGAAAGGTTATCTTGTTCCCTTTCCTCCATATTGATTTTAATTGTATACTCAAAACCTCTTGAATGGTCACAATCTTACCATTGCCATTTGACACATCCCTTGAAATCTTCATCTTCCTAATATCATCATTATATAGTTCTTCAAGGGTGCACTTTAGCTTACTCTCAATTGAATGATATTTGTGTAGGCCAAATGAGTTTCCTCCTCTATCATGCAAAGGATCCTAAGAATATGGGAATGCACTCTGTCCTTGTGTAAATCCATAGTTTGTATTATTGAAGCATGAACCTCCAAGTCTTATGCATGTCAATGCCATGTTTGGTAAGGAATAGACAACAAAGAACTATACAAAAATGTCTTTCACATTTTTCATAGTGAATTTGAATCCATTACCATTACTATTGGAAAATCCAGCTGAACTACGACTTGGAGGTGCAACATGCCATTTTACTCCTTCCTGTCACATTGATAATAAATGGAACGCTTTTGGGAATTGTTGAGAATCTCATAAGATCCTAAAATATGCTTGAAGTTAACCTAGGCATCCTTCCTATTGTTGGGGTTCTTATCCAAATGCCACTTCATGGCAAGCTTGTGATAATATTTCTTAATGCCATCACTGGATGCAACATTACCCACATTCAAGATCAAATAATAATCAACCCCCATTGGAGAAAAAAAAAATAAACAACAAACTTGGTCATAAGCACATCAAATAGAAAACAAATTAAACAACAAACATGTTTTTTCTTCCCCCTAGCCCTTCTCATTTATTTTTATTTTCTCTCATGTCCATCCTACCCTTGGTGACCATGCCCATATGATGGTATTAACATCAATGAACATAATTTTCTTCCAAACCAACAACCCATTTTTTTTACTTAAATAGTTTTTATACAATTATTTGTTAAACTTTGATGTTCCAGATGGATTCCACCATTGAACCTTTACTTTGAAAGACTAGATAGTAGTATTTGGATCTCAGTAAACACTTCCATTTTCCATATTCAACCATATCTCACAATCTTTCTTTCATGATTGTATTATGAGAATTTGTTCCTCTATAACCTCATCATTTGGATAGAATGTATATCTAGGCTTGTTGCATAGAGGTCCAACATAGAAATCCTCAATTATGGGAACATTTTCCCTCAAGAACACTTCCATAACTTCATATGAAGAATTTAAATAAGAATTATTTTTATTTCCTGCACTATGGATGGCCAAAGCTTTATTGTTGAGGCTCAATGCTCTAAAAGAGAGTGTCCAAATATTGTTGACGCTCAATGCTATGAAAGAGAGTGACCAATGCCCAACAACATTGTAGGAAAACTATATTCGACATCAAATGTTCAAACCCAACAGTTGATAATCACCATTTGGTCATTCATTACATTTAGTCAAAGAAATACGCAAGATGCATGGTGTTGTGTTCTTACTGTTTCCATTTCCATTTCAATCATATCATCGATAAATATATTTTTTCATTCGATGGAGTGTAGGTACAACCAAATAGGTACCTATCAGACCTATCATCCTCGAGTGAGGGAATTTATAGAGCGAGGGGGGGAAGTGTTACAATGTCCAACACATCTAACAGAGCAAGGTCAACTAGAGGTGAAAAGGTAAGAAGAAACTTTTGTAGGTGCATGGAATTTTTTTTTTTTGAAGGAGGTTCATGTTCAGATGATGATGAGAGCATAGGTGACGTCAAGGTTCCTTCGAGGTACACACATCTATTGAGACCATGGGTACCCAATGAACTTCCTCAATTGGAAATTGACTTATGTGTCAATGAGAGGATTTATCACATTGATCCATCATCCATACATGGTATGGGCCTATTCTCCATGGATGGAATAAAGGTGAAAGATGGAGGACTTGTTGAGTTGATGGAGTATGTTGGACCATGCTACAACTATGGAGACTGGTTGAGGTTGGTCTGATATATTCCAGGTATGCAGAGATATGTAGTCGCTGCAAATTACATACAGTTAAAAGACAGTGATCACAATAAAGGAGAAACGGTGTATATTGATGGAAGGCCCAAGGTGTCAAGAAATATTGCAGGGCTTATTAACAGTGCAATACTAGGGATGACAAGAAAGCAACCCAATTGTATATTTGAGGGGTATGAAGGAAATCAAATATTTGTATCTGCAGTGAAAACAATAGCTACAGGGGAAGATTTGTTGATCAATTACGATTTGAATCGAATCAATGGAAGCACTGCTATTATGGGGGTAAACATGTTCTACTAGTATACCAAACCTGTAATTAGTGTTTCCTTTTTATATCTGAAACATACATTTTAATAACTCATGCTTCTTATATTATTTTCTTATAACATTATAAATTTTCATGCATCTTATAATGTGGTAGGGTGATCATGGGAAGGTACTAGCTAGCTCAGAGTAGGTATAACAATGACTTTCATATCAATTCTTTCTTCGAATAATTTAATTAACATGTTTATTTGTTGATGTAGATGATCACATCATTGACGCGAGATGATCTATTGAATGAAATATATTATTCCGTCAACCCAGTGGAAACAATTAAAAGGGACTTGAAAAAGGTAAATATAAAATGCATTGAATTGGCTAACTCTAAGCCACTTACAGAGGAGGGAAACAAAGGGATGGAAATATTAAGACAGGATATAGAACAATTTGGGGTAAGCGCAATTTTAGAAAAAAAAAAGACTATTTTAGACATAAATTGTTTTATGAAATTTTTGCATGTTACCATTATATGAGCAGTTCTCTAACATTTTCTTTCCATAGGGAATTTTCCATTTGCTAATTAGGGAACAACCTGGTCATGGAGACCCTACTGGTGACAGTGATGCACAAACCCCATAGTGTCCCACCACGAGCCACATACCTGTGAGGCTATTTTCCTCTCCATTTGTGGCTCAGAGGATTGAAACTCTTGGGGCCCATGAGACGCCCCCACCGCACACACTGGATCGTTCTCATGAGGGTTTGCAGGGAGAATCTCATGAGGATATTGGTTCTTCACATCCATATCAGCATTTTTATCCTGGAGAAACATGTGTTAAAAGATCGAGAACACTCTCCATCAACTTGTTGGTGGACGAAAACTTAATTCCCTTGAAGATACAACAAATCCCAAGTATTTATGAATATGTTAAATAGTTCCTACCATTTAAGTAAAACCTACATTTTTCATATTAATTTAATCTAATTATCATTTTTTTAGGAAACAATATTTCTTATAGGACCTTGCATGACAAGGCTCTAGAGATCTTCAAGCCCACAATTTACACATGGTGGAATGCCCAGAATAAAGATTTGAAAAATAATCTTATAGACCATATGGTTGGCTTGTTTTGTGATATATTCAACAAGTCTAAAACCACCTCAAAGGCTAGTACATATTTGAAATATGTCAGATACCAATATATGGTTCAATTGAAAAATAACCCTAAGTATGATCGTCCTCTGGACATTCCCAAGAGGGAATGGAAGAATATACAAGAGGAAACTAAGGAGACTGCATTGAGAAGCGAAGGGAAGACACCACCTGGCCATGGAAGGTAATATATTATATTTTGAATTGAATATGTTGAATTTTGTTTAATTTTATAGAAAAAATCATGATATATTATAACATACATGAAACTTTTCGTAGGCACCCAGACACAACAAAAGCAACAAAGGAAAGATTAGATAAACATGGACAACACAAACTTGGCCAAGGTGGTTAGTTGAGATTAAAATCCATAATAGAATAATATATCATCATGCAAATTTTATCTAATTGTATTCAGTAAGAAAAAATTCATAGTTTATGCCATGCGATGCAGGGCAATAAATTCAACAGTGTTGCCACAAAAGAATACTTTATGATTGACTTCAAGTTTTACTTTCAAGATGTGGTGGAAAACCGACAAAGGAAGGGATCATAGACACAATCTGAGCCTTTGAATGAGTTGGTAAATAAAAATACAAAATTGCATTTGTTGATTACTTGTCCAGTATATTGACAATTGATTTAATCCATCAATTAATTATATCTCTATTTCTTTTAAGAAGGAAAGCAACACTGGGTCATTTCACAGTGGTGGACAACAACACCATGATACTAGTGGTTCACAAACCCATGATCATGGTATGACTGTATTCAAAATAAAATGTATAATATGACGATTATTAATACTTCTCTTATATGGTGTACTTATAACTTTTCAGGGTGCTTGGAGCGAAGAGGAACCAATGACAATCCAACCAATGGTTTCCACTACTCCTCCAGGTAAAAAACATAGTAATGATATCCATACTAATGAAACATTACTAGGAATAATAACTAACCATGTCCTTTTAATGCTTTTTGTAATTGTAGTGGATGCCCGTGTAGTACATCAACGTCCATGTCCTACTACTAGAAGTAGTAGAATGGCATTTGAGATAACCCATCACCTTCTAGCAATAGAACAAGACCCAATAGTTGAATGGAGGGATCGAGATGATACTGATGATGATACACCCATGAGTTTTGTGAAAAAGAAGAAACAAAAAAAGAAGTGATTATACATATTTTCAGTACAAAGTTTATTAATATAAATAATTGAGTGTACAATTTTTTTGTTTTCTAGTTGTGCATGGACCTTATATGTTCTGAATACATGTAACTTCTTGATTTAATTTACCTTTAATTATTGTTTTTGATCCAGATTGTTTTCGGCACGAAATGAGATCGGAGATATAATAAAGAAATGCACAGAGATATCACAGATATTCAATAATATAAGAGAAATATATAAGAGATGCAACCATAAACATAGATATACAGTAATACACGATTTCTATTAATGAAATAATTGTACAGAGACTTTAAAATACAGAGTGAAAGACTCGATAGAATGGTGGCAGCTTATCTATGAGAAGAGATGTGACGGCTACTCGCATTCACAAGAAGATGATTACAATGAGGCTCTGAAGGCCTTTTTACAATAAACAGGAATTCCAAAAGTCCTAGACATCCAAAAACCTAAC
>JZKD02S1333782.1:31715-44425 GCA_000966675.3 Picea glauca | reverse complement strand
TGTAGGCAATTTTGTGTCGAACTCTGTTATCACTTCTCTTTTTATGGTTTGTTGTTCTTATTGCTTCAGTTCAGATCTGTATTTTGTATTATGGATGTGACATATTCTCTCATCTTCATCCTCTTTCATTAGCTTCTTAAATGGTTAATAATCACATGCAATTAAAAACTCAACCACAGTCATTAAAATATATTTTCGGATCATTTGCTCAGTTACAGTTCTAGTTGCAGTCAAAGTTTTGTTGCAGCAACAAAACTCTAACCCTCTTGTTAAGGCACCTTAAGTGAAGAGATTGACCTAATTCCTGAATAGCCTAGTGTGCCCTAGCTAAGTGCACCTCCTGGTACTCTCAGGAAGTTAAGATGTCAAGTTTGATTTTTTGGTCAAAGTCAAAGTAGTCATGAATTACTCTATGAAGTCAGAAAACAAGTTACAAGTGGATTCTAACTTTAGAGAATGGAAGACAAGGATTGACCTCATCCTTTCCAAGAGCAAAGTGTTGGATATTGCGAAAGGAAAGATCATGGAACCATAGTTAGAAGTGGGAAAAGAGAAGGAGCCTCATAATGTTGCAGTTATGGAGAATTTCAAGGACAATGACATCAATGATATGAGTATCATAGTGGACTCTATAAAATACCACTTGATACCCTACATCTCTCATCTTGACTCATCTAAGAAGATGTATGATGCCTTAACTAACCTCTTCTCAGTCAGAAACATTGGACAAGTAATGAGTCTGAAAAATGAGCTCTATGACATGAAAATAAATGATGATGATAGCATAACATCATACTTTGTGAGAATATATCATTAAAGAGATCAACTACAAGCTATTGAAGAAATCATTTCAAAAAAGAAACTGGTAAATATAGTACTCAATGGCCTTCCAAAGACATGGGATGCATTTGCCGCAAGCATGAACACAAGAAATGAGTATCCCACATTTGAAGAACTTTGGAATTGTTATGCACAAGAAGAATCAAGGATTAACAAAAAAAGATAAATCCCAAAATAAATATGGTGATCAAGCCTTCATAGAAAAATTCAATAATTTCAAGAATAAGAGGAAGTTTGGCTTAAGGAAGAAACAAAATCAAGAAAAGGATATGTCAAAAATATAATGCTTCAACTGTCGAAAATATGGTCACTACAAGAACCATTGTCCTAAGTTAAAGAAAAAGAAGGAAATGGGCAAAGCAACAATTTCCGAAGAAAGGGAACCCTCAAAGAAAGCCAATAAGGATAAAACAAACTTCTTCTTCTAGTCAAGGTAACAATATTCTTCTATAACATAGTTCTTGTACATACCATGTTTACATAGTTCATGTACATATCATGCATATCTCTTTCTTAGAAGCAAATATGGTCAGTGAAACAATAGCTATGAAAGAATGACAAGATAATGATTGTTATTACTATCACTACAAGAAGATGAAGTACATTGGAAAATTCCTGAGGAATCTATTATATAAGTAAAAACTGTCAGATAAGCTAAAATCAGAATCAAACTTGAAGAGACCCAAAAGAAGTCAAATCATAAAGAAGTTGGTAATCAAGAGGAAATAAGACTC
Organism: Picea glauca; assembly: GCA_000966675.3. NCBI lineage: Eukaryota > Viridiplantae > Streptophyta > Pinopsida > Pinales > Pinaceae > Picea > Picea glauca. Next base: position 42,851 of record JZKD02S1333782.1, on the reverse strand, counting down.
GTGAGACTTTGCAAAAGGCAATAAGGATGCAAACAGAAGCATGGGCTCTCTTATATGGAGGGGGTTGATTACATAATTCCAAAAGAAGAGCATGCATTCATTCATGAAGAGAGGATTATGAGGGAGATAATTCTAAATGATATGATCCATTGAAGAATCCATGAATATTATGAAGTATATGTCCATGTTCTGATTGAAAGTAACAGCCATAATAAGCAGCACGTGTTCAGTTTGACTCTAGAAGAAGTATTCTTCGAAAATAAGTCTTAAGTATCCTTGGTTTTCCATCTACATCCATGTTCCTATGATGAAAGGAAGAAGTTGGAATCTTCAGGAAGGAAGGGAATATAATCTATAGAAGAATCCATGGACCCAAAATTTAAATAGGAACACTAGGAAGAACATGAAGATTCCAAGAAAAAAAGAAAATCCATAAAAACTAGTTATTATACCGAGAATCATAAGACTACCAGCTTGGTTTGAACCCACTAGAAGCAATCAACCATAAGAAATGGAAGTTGTGATTAATAACAGTGTATGTAAGAAAATGTGAAAAAGACTTATGAATAGAAACATTGCAAGATTCAGAACTAGAGGTTCTTCCAAAAGGAGGGAGAAGACTATGATGAAAGCTTGTTCCAGTAAAACAGATATACCTCTTGCAGTATCCATGGATTGAAATTTTTCATCTAAAATATTATTCTTCCTAATAAATCAAATTGAGAAAGAAGCTTATACCAGAAAGAGACCCATGTATGAAAATGGAAGAATACCTTGTATGGATTCAAGCAACTTGATGCAGAGTATCTCATATACAACAAAAGCGTGGTGAAAAATTCCTATGACAAAGAAAGTGTATCATAATGCTTACTCAGAAGTCTTGGATGATGGATTGAAAATATATGGCTAACTCCCATGATAACAGATCTAAAAAATTTTAAGTGACTCTAATCCAGTAGACCCGTTTATGTATTGACAGTTGATTGGCTCATTAATTTATTTGGAGAATACTCAGTCGGGTATTTGTTTTGTGGGTTGTTTACATTATGACATACAACTGCATGAATTTATCGATTCAGATTGGGAAGTGAGTACAGATGAAAGAAGGAGTGCTGCTTGGATATGTTTCAGTTTGAGATTTGCCACAATGTCATGAGCTAACAGGAAACGAAAGTCTGTTTCAATCAGCACTACAAAAGTAGAGTATATTGCAGCTTGTGATGCTTGTACAAAAGAAATAAGTTGATTTATTGACCATCTGATCAGGTGTTGAATGTGACCATGATATATTGTAATGATCATAGCTATGTGAATATTTCATAGAAATCAGTGTTTCATGACAGGCCTAAGAACATTGAGATCAAGCATTATATTCTCTGTGATAAAGTCCATAAGAGAGAAGTGGTTCTCCAGTATATCTCCATAGATGAGAAGATAGCAGATATTTTGGTAAAACCTCTATCCAAGATCAAAAGTTTTCATATTTAAGAGACAAGTTGGGGCTCATGGAGATGATTTCCTTATTGGAAAATGAAGTGATTACACCCAAGTTGGGAGGGAGAACTGATATGTTATTGATTTATGGACAATCATTTTCTAGTTCAGAAAATGGTCCAGGATGGGAAGTTCCTTTCCATTTCGGAAAATGGTCCAGGATGGGAAGTTCCTTTCCAGTTCGGAAAGTGGTTCAATATTTTTGACAGATAGGCATTTTCCAGTTCGGAAAATGGTCCAGAACGGAAAGTCATTTTCATAATGAAAATGGTCTAATAGATTGTTGACGTACCATATATAGTGATTCCCCTTGTTGTCGGTGTGAGGGAATGGTCTAGGAGAGTCATTCTTCTTGGAAGTCACTCTAAGTAGTGGTCAAGTATAATGGTCTGCCTCATCGGGCAATCATTCTTTCGAAGTTCACAATTGTGAGCAGTTTCTAAGAATGGTTCATTTTGGAGGTTGGTGAAGGATAGTCATTTCCATAGGAAATGGTCCAGGCAGTCATTCCCCAGGGCATACTCATTCTCTCTAGGTTGAAATTTGATTAGTGATGGAGGAATGGCCCAGTTAGGTGAATGTTCTAGGTTCATCAATCAAGGACAGGAATTCCCTAGGGCACACTCATTCTCTCCAGGTTGCACTATGATTAGTGCCGGAGGAATGGATCATAGTGTCGGAGGAATGACCCAGTTAGGTGAATGGTCCAGGCTCAGAAATCAGGGACAATTATTCTTATATGATTGAGAAGAATAGTCCAGATATCCCATGGATGATGCTTTACTTTATGAGGGAATATTATCTTCCAAATCTCACTGATGTGAGTGGAAGAATGGCCCAAATGACTCAATTTATATCATGATATTGTTTCATACAGGTTGATATCAAATGATATGATTGTTGTGGATATTGTATGTCTTTAGAAAGTAGTTGTATGCTATTGTGGTGGATGTGATCCACTGGTAGTGATTGTGTGTCACTAGTTAGTAGCTGTGTGCTAATAGGAGTGGTTGTGTACCACTGGATAATAGTTGTGTACTACTATGGATATACATAGGTGTGTTCTATTGGATGGCATTGTTCTAATTGTCATGGAGACTATCACTAGTGTTGGAGATGATTGTCAGCTATATGGATAGTCAATATGCTTAGGGATAGACATTATCCTTGTGGAAAATGGTCTAGGATAGTCATTCTTTTAGGACGTATGTCCAGATTAGAAGAATGATTCGTGTATCACTCTGTGGAGTGAGTGACTTATTAAAAATCATGCTTGATTACTCAGATGGAGTATGGCTTCGAGAGATGATGTAGTTAATGTTATCAGATGATACTGATAGTGATGATGGTTCTCATGATTTGACTATGAGATAGTCTGTGTGGCTATGATGATGCTATCGGTCGAATGGTTTGTTTGTGCTCAATATCATTTCCTTTAATACTTCCCTATCTAGGAGGGAGTGTTTATATTATGGTAGCTACAGGATGTATTAACCTGTACATGTAACTCTGACGAGACTAGAACATTCTGGGAAACAAGAGAAACCCTAAAACGTTGGATAATAACCCTAGGAGACAAGTCGGCTCAAGAAAATATTTATTATTGAGTTATTAGCCTCCAGAAGTAGAAGTCGGTCCAGTTAGTTCACTTGTAGGACTATAAATAAGAGGGCGCTACAGCTCATTCAACACTCTCACTTTCACAACTGAATAAAACCAATGGTGCGCAAGTTTGGAGAGGAGTTGCAGCTGCAGTTGCTGCAACTAGAATTTCATTTTTGGCTTGGACTTTCTCTTTGGTTATGGCTTGGACTTTCTACCTGGTGCACTAGCTATAGAGATAGGTATGCTATCTTGGTTGGTTATTGTTTCTAGGGTTTGTTTCTAGAATTATTCTCTCTGTCAAGGTTAAGGTGCTTGGGAGTGCCCTTTATGTCTATGATGAAATGAGCACACCTATTTTTATAACACCTTACTCTTAAGACTAAATAAAATTATTTTCACTCTCCAAATATCCTTTTTACTAATAATTTTCAAGTGAAATACCAACTAGCCATGATCATCCTCAACAATGCAGCGAAAAGAATCTCATATCCCAAGACCTTGTAGGTCATCTTCAACTCCCCACCCTTTGTTTGACCTAAAGATATAGACATTGTTTGTTAACCATCCTTTGTTATCAGGTATTTCTATGAATCTTCCATTAGATATTTCTTGTTGATTTAGCCTAGATCTAATGAGGAAAATCATGAAATAGATTGGCATTGTTGGCATTGAACCTTCCAATGTATGAGTTCTAATTTTGAGGTAGGTTTTATTCCAAAATTCATATTCATATTTGTTACAATGTATAAATTTAAATAGTTTGTAAAGCTCTTATTTTATTGTTTAAATGAAGTTTTTATTCCTCTAGGATGGAGAAAAACTTTGATTAGAACCCAAAACTTGACTCCCATCCACCCCCATGAAACCCATACATGAAAATTAATCAATATTTAGATTAATTAGAGGCATAATTGATGATCTAAGGAATACTAGAGAACCATTTTGTGGTTCCTTGAATACTTCATTTGGCACCATTATTGATTCGATTGGTTGTGCCCATAGTGAATTATCTAATATATATAAAGATATGCCTAGGATGAAAGAGTATTACTCAACCTACATGAAATAGGGAGAGGTGAAAGATATGCATATAACCAAGGAGATGATTGTTCAATTGTTTATCAAACCAATAACCAAACTACTCCCTAACACAAGAAAGAAGTATCTTTGCATGGACTAGTGCATATTCCAACCATTCAAAGACAACTAAATGGATAGGTGGTTCATGGTATTTGATAAAACTCCTCGTAATAATAGGGACTTTCCATTGTAGCTTCTATGGAAATTATGAGTCAAGCTTATTTTGGGTTGTCATGTTAATTATTTTGGCATCAGTGAATTCAAAGGGGTTGATATTCTATTTGATTAAGTTCGAGAAAGGGATAGATCTAACCCATTGAGAAGGAATCCCTTACCAGGTGTATTCCTGACCCCCACCCCCCATACCACCTCATCTTGTAGATAAAATTTGTGCAATATCCACCATGACATGTAATTTAGTTCAACATAGAATGTTTTTCATAACATATTTCTAGGATGTAACTACAAACAATGTTACATGTACATAATTAGAGGTAGGGACTTCAAACCATGTTGTTGATTCTAGAAATTCCATGAAATCTAGCCAAGCAGACCATTTTGGTTCCAATTCAATTGTTCCTCATTAATGCTTTCTTGGATGAGGTTAGTAAGAATTTTTATATTTTAATTATTCTTTTTATATTTTCATTGATTATGTATATAATTACATTTTCTTTTTTTGGTAAATTAGATGAGAATCCTTCTATTCAATCCAGTAGAAAGTACAAAGTGATACAATGATTTGTTGGTGGGAAAGACCCCCCAGAGAGAGAACTGCTAACAGAGAGACACAATACAAGAGAAAACAATACAAGAAAGAGAGAAAGGGTCGGATCATTGTGAAGGTCCCTTTCTACCTTTTTTATTATGAACATCAATCCAACTAGAGGAGCTGATAGGCTCAGCAACTTTCGCCACCAAAGCCAGATTGTCTGAGGAAATGTCATAATCTTGAGCTGCTGAAGCAGAGGGTGCTTCTTTGTCACTGTATGAATTGTCTGACTCATGGGGAAGCTTATGATTTCCTGGGGGTAGGGTTGTGGCCATGATTGTGTCATTTGTTTCCTCCTTTTCGAGGGTGGGTGCAAAGACTTAGCTGATGGAATTGGAATTAAGACTTCTGAAGCTTCAAGATTTTGTGCGGAAGCTGAGGGCTGGTGTTTTGGGTCTGCAGTTGGTTGTTGAGCAAATGTTGGAGGCTGTGAAGGCATTGTAGAAGGCGAAGGAGTTGGTGCATCTTTGTGATGCTTCTCATTGTCAGAGGAAGGGTTCGGGCGGCTTTTGCGAAGATTTGGGACTTGCTAGCCATTAGCTCTTTTCCGTGCTCTAGGGGTCGAGGAAGGGGTTGGGGATAGAGGACACATTGCCTGGAGGTGCCCTATTTGCTGACAAGAGTGACATCTGAAAGAAGTGTTCTCATAATCGACCATCTGTGTGTACGGATCTCCCTCATTCCAGTCAATAAGGATCCTATCCGGAAGCCCTTAACTAAGGTCGATTTCAACACATATGTGGGCGAAAGTGATGAAGCCTTTCAATATCTGATTTGTGTCTGCCTTGATAAATCTGCCCAGAGTATTGCCCAGGGTAGATAAAAAAGAAGGAGAATAAAAATGCAGGGGTAGATTGGGTAGTCTTACCCAGACCAGTGTAAGCATGGTTGTCATGGTCAATGGATTGAAGTCGGGGAACCAGCTCTACATGGAAAGACCATATCTACCCAGAACCAAGGACCTTTCTCTAGCACACGTTGGCATTCGGATTTTGTCGAAAATTTGACGATGAAGAACCCTTTGGAGCAAAAGAACATCTCATGTTCTGACGCGCAAGTCTTGTTAATCCATTCTCTTAGCGCAGGGGCCGAGGGCCATAGTCCGTTGAAGCGACAAATGAGGGTTTTTTCCTGGTAGATAAAGGCATAGCCATATATGTGGGGATCTTCAACTTCTGTTGTTGGCGGTTCTACGGACTGCTCCATAATGAAGGCAAAGCCAAAAATCTCCTTTGCTCCTAAAGTTTCAACCTTGGATCCCGAAGGAGCAGAGATCCATGTTTTCACAGCATGCTTGTAAGAGCTTGGATGAGTGAAGGAAGGCGCTCCTCCACGCAGACGACAGGCGAGTGAAATGGTTGCATTTTTTAGATTCCCATAGTCCCATAGCATAGATCCATCCACTAGTTGTCATCCTTCAAATATTAGTCTTTGAAAACCAGGCGGAATACCTGTGGCCTGGTGAACTTGGGTTTTGAGCTCAAAAATGAAATCTGAATCTTGGGCTTGAAAACAAAGTGAAGATCCGGTGATGGTCTTTATAAAAAGAGGGAATCTTGCCTCAATCATGGAGCTATCCTCAGCGGGATAGTGAGAATGTAGCCTCAAACGTGTATCCCCCTTAGCTCGGTTCATGTTCGAATCCCCTAGGCACAGAAGGTCCCTAAAGTCTCCTAAAGAGGAATGGCTCTTGTGCTTTAGATCAAGGTTGCGCCAGCATCTAGGGTTTAACACTTGCCGCGCCCTCAGTCCCTTCTCAACTCTTATCAGGGCCCAAGTGGCTAGTTCCTGCGTTAGGGTTTACCCTAGCATTTATGTTGTTGCTACTGTGTCAGTCGCTAGCCTGCTCGATGAGATAATCTCTTTCTTCCCTTTTGGGGGTGATGGAAGCTCGACGGAGGCTTCTTATGCGGGTTTTGGTTGTGTTTCCTTCTTGGGAGCCTCCTCCGCATGCTATTGTTGCACCTTCTCGGTTGGGCTCACCATAAAGACCATGTCAGCGTCAGGCACCACCTCCATTCCATTGGTTTTAGCCGGTGATTGCTTCGGCTCTTCATCTTCGACAGCAATAGAGGGTGTTGGCTCAGTCTTTGGCATTGTCTGCTTGGCCTTAGCCCCTGTTACTTTCTCCTTCTTGGGAGTAGGGTTTGCTACTGCAGGTTTCTTGGCGAGGCGAGGCGCCATTTTTCCTCCATCCTAATCATGTATATAATTACATTTGACATGTATACAATAAACATAATTGAAAAGTATTTATAAGTTTCTAATTGTTCGGCATGTACAACTCCTACGAGATGATACTCCTACATCAAGGTGGTAGGATACACACTCTCCTACAATAGTTGATGTGGTGGTTGCAACAATGTGTTCCATTCGGGCACCTCACACAGGTATTGACTGGTATTGAGTTGAGTTTTCTCCCCTCTGTGAACTAAAGTTATAAGTCAAAGACATGTATAACTATAAACATAAATAAATTACAGTAACTATGTGTCATTTAATTGGACCCTAATTAAGTGCAATGCCAACATTGATTAGGGTATGAGAGGCTGGGACCATGTGCTTTATTAATTGATCGATATTATTACATGTCTTCTTATTTATTTGATTATCAATCAGATGTATGAATTTGTTTAAAGACTATGAATAGTTTATTCTAATGAAGGGACACTTCATTAATTATCTTCTAGCTAAAGTATTAAAATAATGGAATTGATTAATACAAGTGTTTGAACATCCTTGCTACATGTTATTTATTGTATACTCGACCTCATAGTTGAAATAATGTAGAAGCATCTTATTAGGTTTTATTTCATTTGTGCCTTTTGATTTGAGTACTTAAAAATTCTCTATGTATTCATCAAATACCATGCCCTTTATTGAATTTTGCATGTCTCATATGAGTTGTGGTTGACACATTTAGAAAGGGATTTAGAAATTTCATTAAAGTAGTTTAATCTATTTGATTGTCCATGTACTTAGTTCATTTATGAAATGTTGAAGTGCTTATTGTAAGTTATTTGCATCTTCATTTTGTATGTGTTTTATTTAAAATCTAACTCCATCTTACCAAGCCATGTTTAGATGTCAACTTCATCGTCAAATTTATATTATGGTATCTTCATTTATATTAAGATATATTCATTTATAATGTGTATGCCAACTTTGAACTTTTTTATTTTCTCTCCTCTATAGATTCATCTTCATCCTTTAATTTATGATGTGAATGGTATTCAACATGGAAATAAAGATGACTAAAGAGGTGTGAGGGTTCACTATTGTGAAGTAAATAATCATGGCCTTTTATCATAATCATTATCTTCACTCAATTCAAACATTTCTTCTTAGGTGTGTCTTATGTACCTTCTTATCTTTCTCAATGGTTATTCGAAAAACATTTTATGTCACCTTTAATTGTGTTTAGTACTTTGTATTAAAACACATATATGGTTGTATACACATGGTTGATTATTATTTTTTCCATCAACATTGTTATCTTATTATTTTTCCTTCATAATTATTGGACTGAAATTTTGTGATATGATAACACTCATAGTGATCCTATATACAAATTGACACACTACCCAAATCTCAACTAGACTAGCCAATGTTCTACAAGAGGAATAACTAGTAGAATGGCCTTCCAAATAATAGACAAATTGTGGATATTCTTGGATGGGTTTTTGATACAATATTTAATAGTAGAGGAATAACTATATTTTTTAATGATGACAAGTAGTTCCAAATCCCATCTCTAGGAATGATTTATTTTCTAAACAACATTGTTTTTTGGTGTGTAGTTGTGGGATACTTGTCAATGCACCAGGTGCATGCTTGTTCATCAAATAATCATAAAGCACAATTCCGCATCCAATTTGATATTATGTGGGATACAACAATGCACCTAGTGTGAAGTTGTCTAAGAAATAGTTATGTTCTCATAGCACACAAAAGGGTGAAAAATGTGCACTTAAGGTAAAGATACTTGACTAACATGGATGAGTGATTGGGTATGTAGGCATACAACACAATATCCCATTGGAGAGATATGGGTTTTGATGCCATTTAGAACTAGATATATCGATATTAGGTAGTGTGGAGATTACTTTCATGTCACTGGTTATTCAAGTTTCTTGATAAACCACTGATGTGAGAAGATGACCTCATCCTCTCCACGATTGTGGAGTATTTAGATGCATATGGAAAGGCATTCATAGTACATGTAGAGAACATTGAGCTCACCATGTAATATTTCTACTTCTTGATGGACCTATTGTTACACATCAAAATTGTTAAGGTTTTCCATTACACCAAAACCCGCAAGTGTTAGTAAACTTCCAAACTAGCAACCTCACCTTGAGTGGGTTGTTAGTCCCATATTCCCAGCATGGAAGTTAGTCTGCAAGATCCATTCCCATAGGTGTGGCGGTTATTCCAAAACCCCCCTCCAACGTAACTCGAGGGAATTGAACCTGGGCCAAGGCTCTGATACCATGTTAAGGTTTTCCATTACACCAAAACCCGCAGGTGTTAGTAAACTTCCAAACCAGCAACATCACCTTGAGTGGCAATTTATTCTCATGTTCCCAACATGGAGGTTAGTCCACGATATCAATTCCCATAGGTGTGGCAGTTAGTCCAACAAAAAATTAATATCTGTGTTTTGCACCCCAAGTGTCGCAAGTGTCACAAAGTGACGTATGCACCTCGGTAAGTGTTGCATGCATTGTCGCAAGTGTCATATGCACCTTCCCAAGTGTCACATTCACTTTGTGAGGTGTCGCCACAACTTGACAGCATTAAAAAAGTTTTTCATGACCCCTAAGTCATATGGGAGGAGGAAACCCATCATTTCTAGGTCAAAACACACCTTTTCCTTGGAAAATTCGACCTATTTTTTGAGCATTTAGGAATGGTGGTGCCATGTCTCTCACTGGGGGGGAGCACCATTCTTGTTAGGAGAAAAGAGGGAAATCCTCCACCTAATTCTAAGGGCCATCTCTCTCAGATATTGTTGGTCATGTGAGACCCTCATGATTTGGCTTCACCTTAATATATGATCCAAAGATCAAAGAGAAATATCTTAAACCATATCCTTCATTTTCTCATGGTGATTGTTCCTTTCAAACCTATATATATTGAGGGATTTCCAAGGTGAACGGGGGAAGTAATCAGTCAGAGTATCATCATTTTGATCTTGGTAGATTCATGTAGGTTGGATAAGGAGAGTTGAAGAAGTTGTTGATACATCAATAGTGGTATGTAAGTTTTCTCCTTTTGGTTCTCATTTGAATATACTTGGCCTATTTCCTTCAAGCTTGTGTATTCTTGCATGTGCATGTCTATTTTTTCTTTAATCTCCGTAGATGATTTTTTTTACCTAATATTGTAGAGTAGGAGATAGTTTTTTCTCTTTGCTACCCATTGTAGGTATCAAATTTCCCCAGGGAGTTTGAAGATCAAGCTCACGGATTGGAAGAAGCAAGGACAAACTTTGAAAAGAGGTGCATCATGCTCTTTCTCCCTCTCTCTTTCTGATTGGTTAAAATGAGTTTAAAGGGATGTTAGTGTCCACTTGTAGTGGTTTTGTCTTGTTATATGGGTCTATAGTTTAAGGGAGGTTTCATCTGTCTGCAGAAGAAAAATTTTGTAACACCTATTGATGTACAGAGTTGTCAGCAACAACCTACCTACGAGGTCTTGTGACAGGGATTTGGATTACTTCATCGATATACATTGCATGGATGGGTTAGTTGTGCATGATGGAGTGATCCACCTTCATTATATATAGAGGTTGGAGATATGGATGATAACTTCTGGAGTGGTGAGATTCATGGAATTGTATGTACCACATCAAATCTCGTGGAGTTATATGATATTGTAGAGAGGGTTCTTCATGGTACCTACTTTGGGTGGGCGTAGATGTTTTTTATTGCGGAGAGGAGACATATTACCACTTGCAAATAGATAGGTGGTGGTTTTTTGGATCATGTTGTCATTGATGCCAATGGTTTGATTGATTGATGTCAAGTGATTGATTGATTCCAAAGGATTGATTGATTTATAATTTATGTAATGTAATATGTATTGTCCTTGATGAGAATGCATAGATGAAGATGGATCAATGAGTTTTCATTGATATGATGAAGATGGATCAATGAGTTGTCATTGATACATGATGAAGA
>JZKD02S1333782.1:0-24351 GCA_000966675.3 Picea glauca | reverse complement strand
ACATCGTCACTAATTCGTCGAAATTTTGTCAAAGTTTGAATCAAATGTTTCCCACCTATTTGTCGTAGGTTTGTTTCTATTTTTTCGAACCATTATCATATGTGTGTTGATCTTTCGACAAAAAAATGATGATGAAGTGATGATAGTGGAAGAAACGAATTAGGGAAACTTCGTCTCTAGTACGAGAATCAGGTTTGTCAATTTTGTGACAAACGTGAGAAGGTCGTAATTGCGATGAAGAAGACACGACAAAAAAAGGATTGTTTCCTTCGTCGTAATTAGGACGATGTGGCGAAAAACATGTGTTGGTAAATTGTCGGAGAAAGGACACAATGTACTAGTGTACGAAAGGGAGCCACTCATGTTGTATATGGAAAAACATCTTGGAGGAGCTATATTTTGTGCTAAGAACTAGGTTGGCATGCTTGGGAGTGATATTTTGTTGAGAAAACACTCAAGAGCCTGTGGGTGGGCTATTATGAGAACTCCTAATTATGGATAAGAATTCTCAGAGTCCCCAACTGAGATATTTTTTTTCCAACATGTGTTGGAGCTCTGGAGGGAAGTGGGATAGCCCAAGGGAATACATGGAAGAGAAGGGCATCTCGTTCCTTTTGTTTTGTGGGTTGAGGGGAAAGAGAGTTGTTGGATTGGAATTGTTGTTGTAGTTGGTAATCTAAGTATGTAGTTGTGGAGTGGACAGTGGCCAATCATGAGATCCAAACTTCCTTGTGGACTCATAGCCCTAGCTCTAGGTGGCCTACTATTGATAAATATCAAACACATGATCCTATGGTTGGGAGGAACATCCCTTGTACGTATTTAGTTGGTGAAATGCGCACATGATACAAGTGTTCTTATTCACCATGTGTATTCTTGTGTAAATATCCTATTTTAATGTTGCACTCTACTTTGCATATTATATGTTTGAATGTTGTTGTGTGTGATTTGATAGTTGCATTCATAATTTTAAAGTTAATGTTAGATGCATGAGTGTGTATATAATGTTGTGCAAATTTTATTTTAATGGATATTAGTTTTGATTATTTGGGTTGGTTTTCATTGATGTCAACCCTTGAAGAAAGTCCGGTAGAAACTTTCGGTAGGACAAAGGTTTGGGTAATGGACCCAAGATTTTTTGATGGATAATGGCATGTGTTTTGATATATTTGCAGGTAAGACTATCCAAATGGATAGTACATGTCATTCCATTTCCGGTGGTATGTGGAACGTCACATAACTCCTCACGGTTAGAGAGTTATGGCCATGTGAAGTTGGAGAACCCTCATGAGTCATCTAGAAGCCCCAAAAGGTCAAAGTAGTCAAAGTGGTTTAAGATATTTTAGAAGGTAAATAATAAAGTGAAGTGATGAGTGTACTATAAGTCAAAGTGAATACAAAATAAATTAATTAAATAATAAATTTAATTGATAAATTACTAAGTGGACAAGTGGTTAGAAGTGGGTTAACCCTAAAATAAGGAAAGTGGGTTAAGATGGTTAAAAGGTAACCCTTTGAGGAAGCTACATGAAAGTATAAATAAGAGGCAAGGCTCTCTCATTTTAATAAAATTTGAGCATATTGAATATCTACAGGTGATTGAGGTAACCAAAGGATATCTAAGCTGAATTTCAGAGGGAAGGTGAAGTAAAGAAGGTTGAAATTCAAGGGAGGATAAATTATTTTGATGATGCTTTCTAAGGTTTGTTATTTACAGGTCATCTCACCATTTTCGCAATAAATTTTTTTCTAGAATTATTCAGACCATGAAATTGGGAGGTCATTGAGGAAACATATCCAAGTAGTTGTGATATAAAATTCAGATTGTGGTACGTTTTATTTTTGGAGCTACATGCCGTGGAAAATAGGGTTTGTGGCTAGTCCTGAAACTAGTCTAAAACAGGTGTTTCGAGTAAAAACGTCATAACTTCTTCATAACAGATCAAAATTCATTAAGATCAAATGTTTTGGTTAGAGTACATTCTATAGTATTCTTGTACAATTTCATATCCATACAACAAATATTCTATGTGGGGCATGATCTACAAGTTTGCTCTCTAGAATAAGCCAAAATTCAACAAGGTGTGCCATTTTTTCTATAACTCTTTTTCTGAGAGGTTCCAAGTAGTGAAATCTAAAGGAATTGCATAAACGACACTGAAGAACATTGTGTACCAATTTTAGATCTTTATTCATTACATGTACATAGTTATGATTATTGCAAGTTAGGGTTTTTAACTAATCCAAAATTAGTCATGTGAGACTAAAGTAAAGTTTGATGAAAATGATAGTCTCTTGTTGTTAAAGTTAAGAAAGGTTTTTAGGTATGTGATCATATACACCAGGTCTATTATAGAGTTACAAATCATTTTTGGATGATGAAATTGATGATGGATTTTGGTTGAGGTACATGTTGGGTACATGGTTGAGACAAGTAGTTGATGAGTTGGCACATACATGAGGTGTATAGTTGATGATGTTGGTACATCTTGATGAGTCATAGTTTATGGGTATTTGATGCATGATTGGTACATATTTGGTGCATGGTTGATGCACTCGTTGATGGTATAGTTTGAGGTACAGGTTGGTGCATGGTTGATACACTTGTTTATGGTACATGTTGATTACAAGTTGTTTTGTACAGTTTGATGCATGGTTGATGCACTTGTTTATAGTACAGGTTGATTACATGTTGATTGGTAAAGGTTGTCACAGTGGTATATCTCACAGTGATAGTGTGACAGTGGTTCTATCATTCTACTTCTACATCAGGGAAGTTGGACGGGGCAAGGACATGTGGTTGTAGCCACCTTTCGGTTGTAACTAGAGAACATAGGGGGTTGTGGCCTCCTTATGGTTGTAGCTGGAGAATTGGGGAGTTGGAGCTTTCCTCAGGTTGTAGCCTGAGAAACTAGGGGGTTGGAGCCTCCTTCCAGTTGCAACTGGAAAACAAAGGAAGTTAGTGCTTCCAATGAATGTAATTCTTCAATACATATAAGAAAAAGCATTATGTGGTTTTCTCCCGCTTTGGGTTTCCACGTAAAAACAATGGTGTATTGTGTATGTGTATGATTTATCATGTGTTCATTGTTTATTTACTCTAAAATTATTGGATGATAATGCTACATTGATATAACACTCGCATTTTATGGTGAAAAATGATTAAATTGCTCTATTACTGATATGAATTGCAGAGCTAACATCAGGAACATAAACAACCTTGAAAGTCATACACAAAAGGGTTATCCAAGAATGCTTAGTGAAACACAAAGAAGAAGTTACAACATGTTTGAATCATTGAGCATTGAAGTGGAATGCTACAAGTGTAACAATTTTGGACACATGGCCAAAGATTGTAGAATGACAGTTCCTCCTAGAGAACCACAACAAAAAAACAATAGTTGCAGACACGAACCTCAAAAGAGAACATGGATAAGAAAACAGAATCAGTATAGCATTGAAGAATGCACACTCGCTCTAGAAGCTAAGCAGAAGAAACATGGTTGGTATGTTGACAGTGGTTGTTGAAAACACATGAAAGGTGATAAAGACAAGTTTCTTACATTAAGAAAGGAAAGAGATGGATCAATCTCCTTCGGAAATAATGATTCATCTAAAATCATTAGAAAAGGCACAGTTAGAATTGGAAACAAGAATACCAAGGAAGAAAATGTTCTACTAGTAGAATATATGAAACATAATCTTCTAAGTGTGATTCAAATGTGTGACCACGGTCATAAAGTTACTTTCGATTCACAAAAGTGCGAGATAAGAAAAGAAGGTTTAGGAAAATTGATTGCAACAACTACAAGAACTTCAAGCAACATACATGTACTAAGTAAAATTGGAAATAAAAAGTGTTGTCTAGGAAAGGAAGATGAAAGTTGGCTATGGTACAAAAGAATGGGTCACATATTGTTGGACATAGTGTCATTGATGTATTGTCATTAATGTCAATAGACGATGTCATTGATGTGATGATAAGTTGGTATGATGAATTGTCATTGATATCAACAGTATTATGGTTGATGTCAAATAGTTGGACGATGTGCAGAGATAAAATATCAGGAGGGTTAGCGAATAAAGATCAAATCTCAGAAGAGATGGTGCGATGAATTCCAGAGAGCGGAAGAAGAATTAAATGACTCGCTAGTTATAATCCTGCAATCGGTCTAGATCGTCAGATCTCATAAACTCAAATATCAACGACTGTGGTTGATCCAATAAACGATCAGATTAAGTCGGATTAAATCGTGACCATTGGATGCGTAATCTCCAATTCAATGGAAGGAATAGATTGCGGAGATCGAAAGGAGAATTAAATATCATGTTATTTCCAATCCCGCAATCAGTCAGGACCGTCAGATCTTATAGCTTCGAAGATCAACGATTGTGGTTAACTCACCAACAACATACAACTTCAAATTGTGGATTTTGGGTGACGATTTAAATCACTTGCAAGTTATGGTTCTGAAATCATCCTTGATCGTTAATCTTCTTCGAGAGTTTTCATGACCGTTGGATCACCTTAAATGGAAGGATAGGATAAACGGGGAAAAACGATTGAGAATTTGATTATCCGAATATCCGTCAGCCGTCGGATCACTTTAAGTGGAAGGATAGCATAAGCAAAGATGGAGGGTCGTTAGACTTAAACCAAGGCAAAGCAGCATCGCAGACAGATCGAGCCATCAATCTAAGATCTTGATCAAACGAACATAATTTACTTCGGGTCTAATTATGTGAGGAGGTTACGCTTCAGGAATCTCACTTCGGAAGATTTGTGAAATTGAGATATTGAAATACCCGAAGTCTCGAAAGACAAAATTTTGAAGTCACTCTGAGTCATCGATCTGAGATACCCTTAAGATGTTATTATGACCGTTAGATCAAGGAGATGAATATGTGTCACATTGGGAGATCTACGTCAGCAGACCACATCAGCAAGGACATGTGACAGAACACGTAAGAAATGACACATGGCACAGTCAGATAATGACAAGTGTCAAGTTGAAATCAACATTTCAGGTATGTGCAAATCAAGAATCAGAGTGACACGTGACAGACACTCGGCTCATGCCATGTCATCAAGTGACGTAAGAAAGTTACATCAATCCAGGAGTTTTACTTCGAGAGTTTCACCACCAGCAAATACCCTAAGTCCTGAAGTCCTGAATGTCGGAGTCCCGAAGTGGACACGAGTCGTCCGATCTAAATATCATTTCAAGTGTATTCTCAACCGTTGATCATATTACAGTGGAAGGATAGTGTAAGTAAAATAGTCAAAGCCTAGAGTAAATGGTGGCCATCCATCTAAATACTTGATTAAGTCTCAGCCATCAGATTAAGCAATGAAAGGATAAGTGTAAGGATCGAACATGACCATCGATCTGGTTATGTGAAATAAAAGTGAACCGTCTGATCTGTTCGACGAAATCTTATTCGAAAATTTGAAAAGTTGAAATCCTGAAGTCCCAAATGACGAAGTCCCGACTATCGTCCATCTCATCAAGGGATTAAATTGTGACCATTGATTTGATAAGCGTTCAAGCACTCGTTTGGCCTAGCGTCTAGTCACCGCCATTGGTCATATGGAATAAGAGATTAAAAAGGCAGGATATAATACATCGCTAAATTGATAAGCATGTGGTTTTGTATCACTCGATCACATGTAATGGTTTGAAGGAAGCGCCTCTGCAAAACTCGGTTTCTGCAAATAAATGCATAGATTTGGGATCGAGTTAAAAGGACGAAATTGATCCATAACTGTGATCAATTTATGAAAAATCCTTCACGATAAAAATGTTAAAACAGTGATTATGGTTAAGTTAAACGAAGAGGTGCGATGGTCCAAATAAAGGGACACAGTGTATAACACTCACGTCATTTTGAAGAATATATAAACGAGAAAGAGTGGTGAGAAGAAAGTGACTATGTAGTTCAAATCAGAAGATATATTAAATCACAAGAGCAGAGAAAGATGTAGTAAACACTTGATACATAAGTTTTTTCTAGATTTAGAAAATAAGGGTGGTTGGGTGGTGAAAGTATCAGACAATGAGCTAGTTGAAAAAAATCTAAGAACACTACCTATTCTATACAATCCTAAAGTGTCTGCTCTTGAACATCGAGAAAATCTATATAAACTCACCATGGATGATTTGTATGGAATCCTCACAGCCTATGAGTTAAGATTAGGTCATGAGAATCTCTCACAAGGAGAGGCAGCCTTCAAGGTACTCAAGAAAACAAAGAATCAGAAGCATAAACTTCAATCCAGCCATGATGAAGAATCTGATGTGGAAGAAGCAAATTTCATTAAAAAACTTCAGAAAGGATCAAAGAAGTACAAAGGCAAGTTGTCTTTCAAATGTTTTAACTGTAGAAAGGTTGGACATTTTGTAGCCAAGTGTCCCTATCCCAAGGAGGACCCTGAAGATGAAGAAAACAAAACCAAACAGTACAAGAAAAAGGAAAAACCCAACGACAAGAAAAAGTTTTACCAAGGGAAAAGGAACTTTTACTCAAAAGAAGAAAACAACAGTTCATCAGATTCTAGTGACAGCGATGATGATGAAGTCCTTTTTCTAGGTATTGAAGAGTATAATGATATAGAAGACATTAAACATGAGAAAGAGTCAGAAGATGAAGCAGAAGCATAAGTTAATATGGAAAAAGAACTTCTCAGTGCCTTGGATGAATTAAGAAAATACAAAACCAGATATAGACAGATGAAAAGTTATGTAGTTGAACAAAAGAAAAAAGCATGAACAGAAAGAAGAGGAGATGGAGAAACTCATGAGCAACCTGAAAAAACAAATCCTAGAAGCAAATAGGATTGAAGAAAGTCTAGAAAAGTCTCTTAAAGAAAAAAAAAAAAAAAACTTGTGAAAGAATGGAGGCAGAAATAGTTCACCTAAGAAAAGAACTTGATACAAAACTCATTCAAACAAGATATGAGAATAGCTCTAAAATATTGGATAAGATTATTACCACACAAAGGGATTTAGGTAATAAAAATGGAATAGGAATTATTACAATGATGAGTGTTCCATATATAGGGAACATATGGTGACCATCCATGAAAGGATGCGTCCCTTGAATAATCAATAAGTATTTATTATTATCATTTACTTATTATATATGTTATTTAATAATCAATAATTATATTATTAATTATTATTCTAAGAGAATGTCTTCCTGATGTTGTCCAAACATCAACATATATTTCTTATCTTTCCATATCAATCATATGAAAAAGAGAGTTGATTTCAAAGACTATTCAAACTTGTAACTCATTACTATCTTTCTTATCTTTCCATGTCTATCATATGAAAAAGAAAGTTGATTTCAAAGTCTATTCAAATGTGTAACTCATGTCTTAGTGAAGTTCATACATTGTTCTTCTTAAAATCCAATATAAAATATTCTTTCTCCAACTTCTTATATTCCATAATTCTATTTACATTCTATTGGATGTTTTTTTTTAACAGAAACGGTTATGGAGCTTTATTTAGTATCTGGCAGAGAGGGCTGCCTAACCCTTACAATGAAAAATCAGAGCTACTGCTCTGTATTCCATCTTCCAGCTAGAGAACTTGTCCTTACATACAAAACCATGATTCTAAATACCGGTGAATCCCAAACAACTGAGAGCTTAAACTACTAATTAACGAAACAAATGTCTTCCGCTGGAGCTCCTCACGAACAGTGTGGGCGATAGGCCAAAGCCCATCACCGAAAGTCTCCCTTATCTGAGTTTGGAGGCTGCCTCTGTTGTAGCCTCTGAAATCTTGCTTAATGCTTTAGTAAGCTCTTCAACCTGCTGCTCCAGTTTGCAGAGGCGCTTTCCCAGGTCGCCCATAAGGATGGTCGCGTTCTTCAACCCCGTCTGAATTTCGTCTGATAGATCGTCCCTTAGATCCTGCATTTCAAGATTGAGCGTTTCCCATTTTCTCTGATTCGTGGACGCTCTGATGCTTTCCAAATCTGCTTTGATCAGTTCTATTCGCTCCTTCGGGGTGAGAGATGGCTTGGAGGCCGACTCCATGCCTTCTGCTTCTGGGGTTCTTAATACTTCCTTATGCTCAGTGATTCGCGCACCTGTCTGTCGGGGTAAGGGTTTGCAACGAGAGGGTTCCTTTTAAAATCAAACCCGCCTGTCCCAACTCATGATCCCCTCGGAGTGAACCTGACTCTGAATCTCTGTTCTGATATTTCACCCGTCCCACAGGAGCTAGACTGGATCTGGTATCCTTCCGGTCTGACGACTTGCCCACGTGAAGAGACATGGCGTGGTTGTCTATTAGATTAGGGAATTGTGTGATGAGATGTTCCCCCATTGACATTCAGGTGGCCTTTGCTTAGGAGAGTACCATGATTTGCCTCTTTATCTGCCTGACCGTTCAGAGATCTCAGCACATGATAAATTTTGTATTCCTTTAGCTGCGCCAGGAGAAGGAGAATCTTCTTGTACAATTGAGCCAAGTTCATATCCTTTGGGGTCTTTTTGAGATTCAACGTGTCCACCACCTGTTTTGAATCTCCAATAATCGTTGTTTTCTTGATGCCCATCTTTAACACCTGAGTGAGACCTTGCCAAAGTGCTAGGAATTCCGTTTGATTGTTGGAGGCATAGCCTAATCCCCAGGCGAAGGACAAGTGAGTTGTGCCAGAGGGTTCAAAAATTATACCTCCTCCCCCTGCTTGACCAGGGTTACCCTTAGAGGCCCCATCGAAGAAGAGACACCACTCGTCGAGCGACGATCTCCATTTCAGGAAGTCTTGTTCCTCCATCCGTATCTCCCAGTTCCTTTTTTGCGATGATTTGATTTGATTGGTGTCAGGTTGGATTTGCCTAAAATCCTTGAGCCATTTTCCTTCTTCATCCGATAGAGTGGTAGAGTTCCGGATAGAAGTCTTCACATTTAAAGTTTCTGAAATCATAGTCCTGGCTTTGATAGCCACCTGAGATGGCAGTCTTCTTTCTTCTTTAAAAATCCTGTTATTCCTCTCCAACCAGATCTTCCAGCATAGGAATTTGGGGATCCACATCCAGATGGTTTTGAGGAGGTTTTTTTTAGTCAGGTCAAACGGGAACAAAGTCTTCCAGCTACTGAAGAGTTCTGAGCCCGAGGTTGGAAGATTGGAGGAGACCGAACCTACAAGAAGCCCCCAAGCTTCTTTGGAGAACTCACAAGTGAAGAGAAGATGTGCAGTGGTTTCTTCTGCCTGAGAGCACAAGGGGCAATGAGAAGGCCCTTCCCAGCCTTTCCTCTTGAGGTTATCAAAGGTTAAGATGATGTTGTGAATGAGGGTCCAAACAAAGAGATTAACTTTAGGAATTGAGGGAAAATTCCAAAGATCTTTCCACGGACCTGGATTAGGGGGAACCCACGGTAAGTCTGAAACTGCCTTATAGCCAGCTGCTGCTGTGTAAAACCCTGAATCTGAACCCCAACCTCGCTTATCTTTGGACCTGGCACTTATTGGCGACTTCCCTTGAAGGAAATCCAGCAGGATCGCTGCTTCATCTTTGATCTCTTCCGGATAGCTCCCTAGATTCCAGCCTTCCCAGGAATGCTTGACATCATTCTTCCACTGGGAGATATCCCAAAGCGTTCTGCAATTGTTGGCCCAGAGCCAATCCTTGATATTCCTTGTTTCTCTTAACCCTGTAAGGGGTTGTTCTCCGAGTATGGAGTCCTCCCAGATCCGAATTTTTGACCCATTCCCCGGTATCCAAGTGAGTTTTGGATTGAAGTGAGGCATGGCTCTTTGGCACAAATTGAAGATCGGCGAGCCTTTCTGCACTTTTGTAGGTCTCTCCAGGCATCGGTCCCTATCACCTGTGAAATATTTTTTCCTGAGGATTTGCTTGCTCCAGGTTCTTTTCCCAGTAATCAGTTTCCATAGCAGCTTACCTCCCATAGCAAGATTGTGGACAGCCACATCTCTTATACTAAGTCCACCTTCCAACTTTGTCCTCTTGACCTTGTCCCATTCAACTAAGTGGAGTTTCCTTTCACAATTCTTGCCTCCTTCCTACAGAAATCTTTGAAGCAGTTCATCGATTTTATTTGTGATGGTTTTAGGAGCGAGTAGTATCGAACACTGATAAATTGGGAGGCTGGTAATGACTGAGTTCATCAACACCACTTTACCTACTTTGTTGAGCCAATTTGCTCCCCACGCTTGAATCTTATTTTTAAGTTTATCCACCATGGGCAGCCAGTGCGCTACTTTGGAGTGGACTTTGAAGATTGGGATCCCCAGATAGTTGAAGTTGTCCCAGACTGTTATTCCTTCCATCTCAAGAATCCGACTTATTTGCAGCAATTCTCGAGGGTTGCAGTTCCAACCGAAAATCTTGCTTTTATGGTAATTTATTTCGTTGCCAGAGCAGGCTTTGTAGAGGTCAAGTTTTGTTTTGAAATTCCTTGTTGTCTTGAGGTTGGCATCCCCCAATAAGAGGGTGTCGTCAGCGAACTGAGCATGGCTGACCTCCTTGACTGTAGGGGCTACTCTTATGCCTAGAAGGGCTCTGCTTTGAAGACAGCTCTGCAGTTGGAAACTTAGTACCGAGGCTTGTAAGACGTAGAGCATAGGGGAGAGAGGGCACCCTTGCCTCAGCCCTCGAGAAGCTTGGAAAAACTTGGCAGGGCGCCCGTTTATCAAAGGGGCGATCCAAGGTGCTCTAATACAGGCCTTCAGCCACCCAATGAACTTCTGATTAAACCCAAACTTCCTCATGACTGCAAACAGAAAGTCGTGTCTGACCCTGTCAAATGCATTGGCTAGATCCAGCTTGACTACCATGCCCTTCTCTTTTTTCTTGTAGCTGGTGTGGATGGCTTCTTGAACTAGAATAATGTTATCTAGAATTTGTCTCCCTTTCACGAACCCTCCTTGGTTTTCCGGAATCAAATTTGGCAGAATTCTTTTGAGCATGTTTGCCATTATTTTGGTAATGATTTTGTAACCAGTGTTACAGAGGGATATCAGTCTGAATCTGTTGAATTTTTTGGCCCCTTTTTCTTTTGGGATGAGGGCTAAGAAAGAAGAGTTTGTGTTTCCCCCCAACTTGTTACAGATCTGAGATTTCGTGACCATTCTGCATAAATCTTTTTTTATGATGTCCCAGCAGTGAGTATAGAAGCGAGCTGTGAATCCGTCCGGCCCAGGCGCTTTGTCGGGATTCATATTAAAGACTGCTTTCTTGATTTCGTTAATACTGACAAGTCTGTTCAGGATCCAATTGTCCTCTTCGGTGACCAGGGCTGGGATTTCTGAAAACGGGTAGGAGTTCGACTCCAAGTCCTCCTTGTCGGGTGCTAAGTAAAGATTTTTGAAATAAGAATGAGTCGCCTCCTTTATGCCTTGGGAATCCGTGAAGACTTGGTCTTGCCATTGAATTTCACTGATGGAATTGTAGTTTATCATTGCTTGAGCTTGCTTGTGAAAGAAAGTTGTGTTCTTGTCTCCATCTTGAAGCCAAAGCGCCCTTGATTTGACTCTCCAATAAGTTTCTTCTTCCCTGCAGCTTTTATGGTACTTCCTTTGAATTTCGGATTCCCGGTTGAGAAGCTCCTGGGTAACTTGGACTTCTTCCATGATCAAATGATGCCTTTCCAGAGTCTTCTGAATTCTTATCCTTTCTTCCATGGGTGAGCCTAGCTTTTTTGCCCACATTTTTAGATTAACTTTGAGATTTCTGAGTTTCTCTTCCCAAACGAAAAAGGGGGAACCAATAATAGGAATGTTCCAGGTGTTTTGAACAAGGTTGAGGAAATCTTCTTGTCTTATCCAATTTGGGCAGAATCTGAACGGAATAGGGCCTAGCGATGATCTAGGAAGAAGGGATAGGGAGATAGGTTTGTGATCTGAGGTGTAGTGAGGGAGAACCTTGGAGGTCACCATAAGACCAAGGGTAAGGAAGGAGGATTGGATGAGGAACCTGTCAAGTCTGGCTGCTATGTGGCCTGGTCCTAATCTTTTGTTGGACCAAGTAAATTTCTCGTTGGTTGATGAAATATCTTCCAACTCCCATTCCGACATCAGGTCTTCTACCCATTCCCTAGCAGGGTCTCGAACAATAGAACCCCCTTTCTTCTCGACCAGCGAAAGGGTGACATTTAGGTCCCCTGCCACTACTAAATTGTCAGTATTGTGTCGATTAAGAAACAATTTTAAAGAATCCCAGCATTCTTTCTTCTCATTAACTGAAACAGGGACATACAAGTTAAATAGACTTACCAGATGTCCAGAGCCTTTATGGAACAGTTTGGTGAATAACCAATGGGTGGTTACTGCTTCTTCTACTAGCTCAAGCTTTGCAGAATCTCAGAAGGTTGCTAACCCCCCCGAGGCTCCTCTAGCGCTTACTGCCCTTCCAGGGCCTTTCTTCCAGAATACATTGCTTACCCGAAGGAGCTCTTCCTCCTCCATTTTCGTCTCCTGGATTAGGAGGACTTCTGGTCTCACAAGCCTTACTAAATCCCTCAAGGATTCCTCTTTCAGTTTGTTTCCCAATCCTCTGCAATTCCAGGAGATGTATTGCATTATCTGCCTGGATGTGAAGGGGGGCCACCCTTCGGTGTCTTCCCCAGTTTCGCCCCCGATCTGGTGTTCACCATTTCTAGGATTGTATACTGTGTGCCTTGAGCCACTTCCTTGTAGTTCTGCTCTTCCCTTCTTTTCTTCTCAGTTTTCCTGCCCCTCTTTGGCTGGTCGGGTGTTCCTTTCGGGTTGCTTACTTCTGTATCCTCCTCTTCCGGGGTTTCAGCATCTATATTCGTATCCAAGCTGATATTCTCCTTGCTCGAACTGGTGCTCTTGGCGGCCGAGATAGGTTCAACTGGGGCCAAGGGCGTTTGGTTTTCCTCTCCTTCTGGTTCTTTTGTGGGGGTTTTCTTTCCTTTTGGGATTTCTTGGGCGTTTTTTCTTGGGTTACCTTCTTTTGGTGGCTCTTGGTTCATCTTGTCCTTATTTTTAGCATTATGCGAATTTTTCCCTCTCTTCACCTTCTGCCAGCCTTCTGCGTCGTCTTTCCCACTGACTTGCGTTTTGGGGCAGTTTCTCTGGAAATGTCCGTGCTCCTGACAGTTCCTACACTTGAATGGCAAGTGCTCATAGTCAAGTTTCTGATAATGAGTCCAGGACCCGACAGTTAACTTAACTGCTTCAGGGAGACCCGCCTCCAGATCGACTTCCACGCAGATTCTGGTGCAGGTGTACTGACCTTTGTTGTCATCTCTGTCAATGAACCTGCCAACTCTGTTTCCTATCCTTTGCAATGATTCAAAATCCCAGCAGTGCATAGGAAGGTTTGGTAGTCTGACCCACACCGGCACTTCCTTGGGCGTATCCACCAATGGATCAAAATCGGGGGTCCATTTGTTCAAATATAGCCCTTGCGTCCCCATGAAGTAGGGACCATTCCTGAAAATTAAATCCCAATCTTCTTCAGAGATGAATTCAAACACAAAGAACCCTCTTTCAACCGAGTAGCAGGTAACTCCGTGTTCGAGGTTTGGCCTCCAGTTCCGTTGGATCCAGTCATCAGTAGTCTTGGTAGACGGCCACAGGCCCATAAACTGACCCACTAGACCTTTTTGGGCCAACGCCACAACGATTTTGATTGGGTTCTCTTCAGGTAAAACAATTTCGGGAATTTCCTCCAACTTCTTAATGAATTTCGGAATCGCAAGAGGGGTAGACTTCTTCCCTCGACTGTTGACGAGCCTACGAAAGGCATCTTCGACCGAACTCGAAGGAGGGGGGGCGGACTCCCTGCCCCCTGGCGTCGCCATGGAAACTCTCTGCACTCACACCAGGACCGAACCCTAACGCACCTTTCCTCAATCCATGTTTGTCATTTCTATTGGATGTTATTAGGTTTAATGCATTCTATTTCTTTTAGTAAAAAAAAAATCATAATTCCATTTACATGTAAAATGATATTATATTCAATAAATGTTGTAAACTATTTTTCACAAAAGACTTTCCCCAAAATTACAACCAGTATAAGGGTTGTGTCTAAAAAAACTACAATTATACCCAAAACCAAAATACTAATCAGCAGCATGGTGCTAGATTCAAGTGTAAAAGAGTTTTTTCAGTTAAATCACACCATTTACCCTCAAACACTTGTAGTGGATAAACCCTTTTTTAAGCTGCTAAGATCAAGGATAGTTTTAAGGTCATTAGCTCTATTAATAAAAAAGTTTACAATTTATACACTTAAAAGTTAGTCAAAATTATAAATTTGATAAAAGTATTAGAATAATACTAATACTTATTCATCAATAGAATAATACTTATTAAATAGAATAATATATTAAATTAATAAAACGATGCAAATAAAAAGTTTTATAATATATATGACAAAACTTTTCAAAGAAAAAAATTATATATATATAACAAAATTTCTTTGAGAAAAAAAAATAAAAGCAAATTTAACTAATTAATTATTTACAATTTAAAATTTAAAATAAAAATAAAAAACAAACTTATAATTTTTAATAATTTTGATAATTAATAATTTTAAATTATAAATTTGATAAACCAATATTAAAGTAACATATATTCAAACCAATAACAACCTATACAAATAAAATAAATTAATTATTAATTTAGAAAAAAACAATAACTAAAATTCCATTAAATTAAATTGATGAACATATATCTTAAATTATTTTGACACCCCAACTTAATCCATGAATATATATCTTAAGTTATTTTGAAACCACAACATAAAATTTTAGTTAGACATACAAATAAGTTAATTTATAAAACATATAAACCACAACTTAATATTTTAGTAAGACATACAAATATTTTAATTTATAAAATATTTTAAGTTATTCTGAAACCACACCATAAAATTTTAGTTAGACATACAAATAAGTTAATTTATAAAACATATAAACCACAACTTAATATTTATTTTAGTGAGACATACCAATATTTTAATTTATAAAATATATAAATATTGATTGTTGTTGTTAAACTTTTCCTTTAAATAAAAAATATTTTCAATTTTATTTATCAAACCCCAACTTAATATTTCAGTTAGCTATTTTTTCATATCTATAATGCATAAAATAATTAAAATACATTTTAAATCTGTTCAAAAATAATTATTTTAAAAAAACTACAGGTTCTACATTTAAATTAGGTTATTATCAAACTACATGTTATACATTTAGATTATTATCAAATTAGTGAAATATGAAAGGAATTTATCTACTATAAAATTGTGTAGTTTAAACTACAGGATATATATTTAGATTAGGTTATTATCATTATCAGACTGGTAATTCAAACAAACTATGTTATACATTACATTAGTATTAGGTTATACATTTAGATTAGATTATATCATATTAGTGAAATATGGAAGGAATTTCATCTACTATAAAATTGTGTAGTTTAAATTACAGGCTATACATTTAGATTAGGTTATTATTAGACTAGTATTTCAAACAAACTGCATGTTATACATTTAGATTATGTTATATATTTAAATTAGATTATTATTAGATTAGTGAAATATGGAAGGAATTTTATCTACTATAAAATTGTGTAATTTAAACATTTGATTTTTTAGAAGTTTTTAATTATATTTTTTTTATATTTTTTATTCAAATCTTATTAAAAATTGTTGGAATTTTGAGTGATCAAGTGTATATAATTTTAATGTTTTTAAAAAAATTTAAAATGTTAAACCTATTTATATATTAAAAATACAATTTAAACAATAGAAAATAATAATTTCATTCAAATCTATTTCATGATTAAAAAAAAAATTTAAATAAAATATTTAAACAACTCAAAAAAAAATTATTAAAATTCATAAATAACATTAGAATATAATATACAAACATTGTTAATAAACAGCACTGTCGAATAAACTGTGTCACGAAAAAACAGATTTAAAAAACCAAAAGTGTCGAATAAACTGTGAGACGTCAACCTGGAAAAAAAACAGATGAAAAAAACCAAAACACAAACGGTGCCCTCTAGTTGCCTCACGCGGAGACAAACCTAATACTTGCAATGGTAAGAGCAGACCGTTGAATTTCATGTCCATTAACCGATAATAGAATCAAGAGACTACATAGACTGGCGAGAGATAGAAAGATTCAAGAGCATGAAGAAGAGGCAGCGGCTGTGTATCTCATTTTACAGTAATTATCAATTTCCTCCACTCTTCTCCATGGAAGGCGCCCCGCAATCAATGCCCACCTGCCATACAACGCTCAACTCAATTCAAAGAGTAACGACGCAGAAATTTGATGTATAAATGAAGACCTACCTACCTGTCACCCAGAAGCTTGTGAAGCCTATTTATCAAATCTTCTTCATCAGCAGAGATATCATGAGCATCACAAGAACTCTTCTGGCAATATTCCACGTTGCTTCCACCTGCAATAACTCGAATTTAATCAACCAATAAACACAATAAATAAGTCATGGTTTTATTTATTAGTCATTTCCATGAAAGAATGGAGAGGAAGGATAGATTCAGATTCAACATACGTGATGATATCATTCCTCCTCCTGGCCAAGTGACGTTGCAGTCTCCCTCTGCTTTTGGGAGGGAGAAGCCTTTCATGTTATCCACATTCATATCAATATATACCGAATGAGATCGATGAAGATCAAAATAAATATGAATCTCAATCTGAACAGGAGGAATTCCGTAAAGGAAACGAATCTGAACAGGAGGAATTCCGTAAAGGAAACGAAAGAATTGGGGACTTTTATAGAAGGAATGCAGTTATTGGGCGATAGTAGAAAAGGCGGAGGTCAGACACGACTCACCAGCAGCGGATTGAAATGAACAAAAGGAGCCGGTGGTCAGACACAACTCACTAGCAGAAATGAAGAATAAGCTGAATGGGGTGAGCAATAAGCAGCTTATATGCAGCATTCAATGTTAATACCAGTGATATATATTGCTAAATTATTTTAGTGTATACTTCAAATATTAGATGGTGTATATATCAATTGCTTCAGCTTTCAATGCTGTTGAACAGGACATTCAATGTTGATATGAGTGGTATATATACATTTTAGTGTGTACTCCAAGATGTATATACCAATTGCAGTAGCATTCAATGTTATATTTTAAAATATCTCTAAAGATATATATACTAACTGCAGCAGCATTCAATGCTGTTTAATAAGTTGTACATTGCTTGCAGTTGAATTGAATGAATCAATGACAGTTACATCAAATACTTGTCATAAATGCAGTAGAATTTTGATATTTTTCTGAAATTTTAAATATAATATTTTTATATAAAAAATTATTATTTACAGTTATGGTAAATATGTTTTGTGTTTAGGATTTGTCAGAGGTTTTGGTTTTGAATACATATATGGATTTACTTGCTGAAAAACTCTTGAAGTCTTTGGATTATACAAACTTAACCACTCAAATTTGCTTAAATTTGCAGATTCAACTATTCATCACAAATTTCAGGTAAAATCAAACTGAAAAAGTGACCAAAACCCAAAACTTTTAGACTACTACTTTGTCAAATGTTTAATGCTACTTGAATAAAACGTAGACTGATCATTAATGCAAAAATGTTAATTCTTTAGGAGATTTTAAATATAATATTTTTCTAAGATCCAAACATAAAGCAAATTGTATCAAACTTCCACCACCTATTCACTAGGGTGCAGGGTTCAAAATTTCATACTCAGTTATTGCCTTTAGTAAACCATTTTCTTTCAGTGTTCCAACCACACAAAACTTTACACAAGCCAGCTGTTTCTGGATTTATTTACAACACAAAAATTCATTGAAAAGTTGGACGGATTTTCTCTGTTATTGCCTTAAATAATTTTTATTCAATTTTCCAACAACACCTAGGCTGTACACGAACCGTCTTTTTCTGGACGTATTTTCCTTCCTTGTTTCCCCACACAACACAATACCTCATATGAAAGATGGACTTATTTTCTCTGTTATTTCCTGAACAATTTACCTTCGATTTTCCAGCCACACAAGACTTTACACGAAATCTGGACGTATTTTATTTCTATATATGCATAGAGAAGGGCACAATAGAACCCACTTGGAGTTTGGACAAGGAGAAATGATGGGGAAAGGCGTTATTGTGTTTGTGTTCTTTGTAATTGCATTAGCCGTATTAGCGGCCAATGTAACTGTAACGCAGAAAATTTATGCTCATGGGAGGGTATTAGGTGCAGGAAACACATGAGAAGAGTGGTTCACATATCCCTTCAATTTTCAGGTTTGGAAGGTGCACTTTCACCAGCAACATCTCCTTATCGCACAGTATGAATATTTTTGGTGATATTTTGACAGCAAGAATTCCACCAGAGTTTGAGCGGCTTAAAACGCTTCGATATCTTCAGCTAGGCAATAATCATCTCTCGAGTTCTATTCAAGCTGAAGTTATTGCCAATTTGAGTAAGTTGGTGTCCATGGATCTTCATGGAAATATGCAGAGAGAGATAGTTGCACTTTTGTATTTTTATGGAACTATTGGGACCAACAAAGTGGTTGTCTTATAGCTGCATTATGGTATTCTTTTGGGATTTAACTCATAGGAATTTCATTGCAACTTCTTTAATAGCTACATGTGATAAATAATTTGGCAGCTTCTTTAATAGCTACCTGTCACCAAGAATTGAAGGGTGAAAGGTATTTGACATATGTCTTATTTTCATGTTTCATGTACACTGGCATGTGTCATATATATGGGCAACTTCAGAGAGGTAATGTTGTGGTTTCAATGGGGAAATTTACTTTTGTGAGGATGTTGGAGGCTATTCAAAGTATAAGATAACTTATTTTCCTTTAATATCACCCATTATTTTCCTTTAATATCACCCATTGTGATTGTTGTTGCAAAATAGAATATATTAACACAATATAATATGTTTTCTTTGAAGGAGGTTATCAATGGAACAACACTTTTAGGAAAATATATCATGGAGGAATGTGCCAATAGAATTCCACAAGCCACAAATGATTCAAGTGTATATCTATATCCCTTATGCATCATATATGAAAGGAGAGATTATGCACTTGAACCTGCTTTATTATTTTTCAATCAAATCATTGTGATTTTTCATCTTGTAAGCATTCTTTCTTTGTTTAGTTGATTTTCTTTGTTTGGATATTGAGCCCTTAAGGGGACATGAGTACATCATTGGAAAGTAAAGAGACCAGAAAATGTCTCATATCTCTCTTTCCCCATAACTAAGAGAAAACAATTATCAATGTGATAATGCTTTGCAAATATTTTGAGAATGACCCATAGCTCTTTTACCCCAACCTCATCCAAGCCTTAGATCAAGGAGACTTATCTTTTGTAGCATTAATTTCATTGTCTTGGTTTTTTATGTGGACCTATGTGGCTTTTGATGTTTGTATAGAAATGAAGTATCTAGTTCTAACTTTTTGCAATTTGGCACTTTGAATATGCAATATAATATTTTAGTATACATCTTCCCTTATCATGGTTTTTTCCTTTGCCTATCTTCTAATGGATTTTAGAATTCTTAAACTGATTTGAAACTAATACTGTTTGTTGAAGAGTCCATTATTCTTGGATAAATGTGATATGTTTTATATTAAATAGTCCATTGTTCTTGGACCAATGTGATCTATTTTATATTAAAGATATGTTATTGGGAGTTTTAATGGACTATGGTAACTTTTGCACTCTTTTTTTCCTTTCAGCGTTCAAATTTCACTATATATTCAAGTTTATTTTTTTCTTCTTTGAGTTTTCAAATTTCACTATATATCCAAGTTTGGACACAGAAAATAAAAATACAATGCAATTTGTGTGATAAGTTAGTTTTTAATTTAAAAGCTAAGAGTTTTTTTCCTTAAATTTTGAATCTTCTCTTTTAACTTGTAGATTTAATATTTGTATAGATATTTTTCCAACTTTGAAATTTCTTGAGTTTTGTGGTTATGGATCTTTTAATTTTATAATAAATTTATTTTTTTTAATTAAAGAAATTTGATGGTGACATTTTTCTCATGTTCTATTCAATAGAGACGATTAAATTTCAACACACATATATTAAATTTCAACACACATATATTTTGCATGGATATTTTGCAGCCTGTAAATTTGAGCATTTAAAATAGAGGAATTTTGAGTTTCTAAGTGCACTCTAATTTAGAAAACAATTTTTCCTTCTAAATTATGCATTTTAACTAGTGCATTTGCTGCATTATTTTGTTCAATTTTTTAAGATCATCTATAAAGTCACTTAATTTAATTCGCATATTTAGATTTTGTAATATTTCTATATTAGAGATAAGCTTAGTTAAAAATGCAATATTTTATCTAACATATTTTTTTACGAAGTGTATACTTAATTTATTATTGTCAATTGAAATGAATTTTTTTTAAATTGTCTGATTATATACCCTTCTTATTAAAATTAGGACCTACCCTTCAAATTTTCAAATTTGATCACTGCTAGGGTAAGACGTGCGTCGATACAGTTATTAGGGTTGTTAAACCTGTCAAATTTGACCGACTGCTTCGCGTTTTGAAACCGACAAATTTGACCGACTGCTTCTTGTTTTGAAATTCCAACCCTGAGAGATATCGAGGGTTGTATAAATTTGACTGAATTACAGACAATAATGCTCAGCTGTAAAAGAGGACAACCAGTGTCTGATATTTTAAGAGAGAATGAGGGAGGCAGGCAATATATTGATGGCGGTCAATATCCAGACTGTGTGAGGAGATGGTAACAGGTTGTACGAGTATAGAGGATGTTGCATATGGTGACGCATGAACATTTTACGTTGTTGTTATACATACTGTGGATTGAGGTGTGAAAGATGTGGCGCTGTTGTTTCTGGCCCGGATAAATGCTTATCATCTTCCATTTTGGCGGTATTGTTGACACCAAATAGGTTTAAATTTGCTTATGAAACTGTGATTGATGTTTGAACAATGCAAGTTGAGATTTTAAAAAGTATTACTGTGCCAGTTTCATCATTTTGGTGGTACTTTTAACAGGAAATAAATTCGAATCTGGTTATTAAACTGTGGTTGATGTTTGACCAATGTAAATTGAGATTTGAAATACTATATGGTGACAGTTTCATAACCAGATTCAAATTTATTTCTTAACTTTTAACTTTTAACAGAGAAGTTTTTATTTTTTACATAGTGATGATGATAATGATGGTTAATACTTACTAAGATTAGTTTTGATATATAGAGTTATAGGGAAAAAGATAAAGAATTATATAATTTACTTTAAAAAGTTTCATCATCCACCTTCTTAATATCACTATGAAACACCATCTTTAAAAGTACAAAACACCATGTGAATTGGACAATTCTTATAAATGCAATGAGAGTCAAATATCAATGTCACTCAAAAATATCAATGTCACTCAAACACTCTAGGATGAAATGACAAAGAAGGAAGAACTAGATGCATGGAGAAAGGATGTTCAATTATCTTATTATTGAACTTTTCTCATATATTCTACAATGCTAATGAGGAGTCTTCCCTTGATTTTGAAACTCACACTAAATGGATTGGTTATAAATTGCTTCATTAGGTGGGTTATATAAGTGGTGATCCTTGTAAGCATGGCTAGGGAATTTGTCTTCCTATTATGCATGAGATGAGAATAGTGAAATTAAGCCTTGGATATTTTTTTTACTAAATCACTAGATAGAGGTTCTCTCAATCTCCTAACCACCTTTTATTTACAAGGATGAGATCTTGCACCATCTATTGATTTGTCTATAATGCTACACCAAAAATTGAATCTATCACTTCTTATTATTCTTTTATTATTCGATGGTAACTGCATTCTACCCTTCCTTTTCAACTAGAACTGGAATGTTCATCATCTATATCTAAGTAATATCGACATCCTAATCATAGTCAGAGGATTCATTCTTACTCTCCATCCACAAATCGACAATTCGATTGCCACACTCTTTCATATGATAACCACTCTTCCTATAGATCGAACATGAAGAGGTGTAGAAGGCAATATCTTTGATCGATACCCATTATCAAGGTCATTGTGGTCAGGTTGATGATAGGTCATGGAAACCTTTGAGTACTTGTTTGAATAATTCATATCAATTTCTTTCATCAGCTTCGCGATCACACATTGTTGATTTTGATTAACTGGTCATATCAATAGTTCCTTATTGGCAATTCTTGATGGTAGTGTTTATGTTACTTCTTTTCACTTGTTCATGTTGAAAGATCATGTGGTGTTTGGAGCACTTATTGAGCCTTTATACCCTTTTATCTAAAATACCACATGGTCAACTCTCTTTGTTTCCTTATTTGAGGCATTCTTATTAATCTTTAACACTTCGATTCATTGCATCTTTGTTGAACCACTCTCAACTTAAACATGTCTATTTACCATCTTCTATGTTATTTATTTTAGTGATTTCACAGCATTATGGCAATTCATCGTGTATTTTTTTATTGCTTGTGTCTATGCTCATTTATGGAAAAACTTTCATTGTTTCATCAGTTCTGAAGAGATTCATGTGAATATTTTTGGTATATTGGAGGCTATCATGTTGGTGTGAGCTTATTAACACCTTATTGTGATCAAGATGTTGTTAACTTTAGTCATCATTATTTTCCATACCAATTTCAACATTATTGAGGGGTTATTGTAATGTTTATTTGACCACTTATGAGAAGGTACCCTTAGTCACTAATCTCTTGTTTCAAATGGTTGTCTATTCAATTAAACATTACAAGGAGATGTTAGCAAATAATATGTACTTGGAATAAGTTGTTATTTTTAATAGATAATTTTTATGGGTGGGGGTGGGGGGAAATATTAGAGAAATGTATACTTATATTGAGCATGTTTTTGTTTTTCAATTTTATCCTTTGTACTTAATCATAAATATTAATAGTTAGAGTACTCTGTATCATGTGTCAACTAAAAAGTTTTATTGTTTTATTCATTTTATTTTGTTGTTTTTATTGTGATGTTATATGACAATAACACGAATGCTTTATACAACCATATTCTTTGCATAATATTTGTGTTATGGCACATTGCATCTACAAAGCAACCTTAATTATCAAATCATTCCTCTATGTATATTTAATTTTTTCAAATCATTATACACATAGAATTATACATAACATATATCTTTAAAACATACACACAAAATTAAAAGAAAAACAATATATCACTTTCCTTCAAGTATCAAACTTAGGTTTTACTTATCTTCAAATGTTGAACCTAAACACTTAATTACTTATCATTGTACTAAATGCACTCCATTACATATTTTTGTGATATCAAACATAAAGGTGGATAAACTATGTAGTGGCTAGTACCTACCCATAATGAAAAAAGATAACTAAAATAAATTCATAATTGTATCTATATTTATCTTTCTACCACAAGTGTGTAGCTTCGTTAGCTTTACATAAAAGCAAAGATAAAAACAACCACAAAAACAATTAACTATATCCTCATAATGTTTACAACAACATAAAGATATTAAAAGGTATAACATCACCCCCACTATACCACTATACATCATAAAATAAAAAATAATAATAATAATAAATAAATAAAAGCCAAAAAAAAACATAAACATAAACATGCTATATACTAGAAAAACACTCACATATGACTAAATTACGTCAATTTATTTGACAAATAAAACCTATAGTCTCAATAGTTCGACTCTTAAATCAAACTACCTCACATACTCATTTCATTGCTCCTCATATTCTTCTTCTTCGGTGGATGAAATGAGACTTTACACTTATTTAGCTCCAAAAGGACTTAGTCAAACCCCTCCACAATGTTTGGGTAATAAATAGAAAAGATTGAGCTCGAACAAAACTCCTTTCATTGTTGAGGGCTTTGAAGTAGAACTAAATCCAAAACAAGAAAACAGAAGTAGCGCAGGAATAGGGGATTGAGGAACGGGCGCACCCCAAAAACTCTCACGTTGAATGTTTTATCGTGTTACGAGGAAGCTACCCATGGTCTTCAATTACTCAAAAAGTATTTTGTTAAAAGTATTGTTATTCAATGCACTTCAATTACTCAAAAAGTATTTTGTTAAAAGTATTGTTATTCAATGCACTTTACAGCGTTTTTCATTTATGGTATGGTTCATGTTTCTTTAGAATAAAAAATATTTTTAATTTATAAAAAAATTATATGTACATTTTTAAGTTTTTAAGTTATAGTTTAAATATTTTATGTTTTGGTTTTTTTTTAATATTTTTGGATGATATTTATTCAAAATCATGTGAGAAATTATTGGATTTGTAAATTTGAGTGGTTATTTTTATATAATTTGA
>JZKD02S1333771.1:0-11729 GCA_000966675.3 Picea glauca | reverse complement strand
GCTTTAAATTCAACAGTTGATTAATGTGATCTAGGAGTTAATTTTAGTTTATTAAGTTAGGGGGAGACTAACCTATATGACAAGCAACAATGCAAATGCAAAGCTTCAATGACAAGCATACCTTTCCCTACAAGCACAACTAAGACTAGTGCCTTGGGTAAAGGGGGTCAATTAAGTTTTTACAACAAAAATACAAAGAATAATTAAATGATCTAATTGCAATAAAATACGAATATTACTTTACCCTTGAGATAATTACAAGATGAAATATACAAATGAAATGTAACAAGGATAAATTCACAATGAAATTAGCAAATTAGATAACTGCACAATATATACAAAAGAATTCAAAGAATGGTTAAATAACTACACAATAAAGAATTCAACTTATGCCAATGAACATGAGATATCCACAAATGAAATATGAACTTGAAAGTGACTTGGAAATAAACTGCCAATGAAGCTAGTGCGCAACTTATGAAGCAAGGAGACTTGGAAGTAAATTACCCAAATAAAGATGGTGCACAACCTTTAGAGATATATCACTTGAAAGTAGATGTGCCCAACTAAAAAGTAACTTAACTTGCAAGATAGATAAATGCTTGTAAAGTAAAGTGCAAGAAAGTAAAAATACTTAGGAAGTAAAGTTGTGAGTAAAGTAAATCACATGAACATGTAAATGCCTTGAACATAAAACTTACACAACTAAAAAAAGCTGGAAATTAAAGCATAAGTGTTGTGAAAGTGTTGTAGGTAATTTTTTAGGAGAATTTTAGAGTCTCTCTTTAGTTAGGGGGGATTAACGTTTAAAGATGCAAGCCTAGACTATGTGTCTACCCTTAGACTCTTACCGCTTTGGCCAAAATGATTGCTGGGTTCTCAAGAAGAAGGACAAGCAAGGCCCTTCCCTAGCTCCACAGGTCAACTCGGAATGCTTGGGGGCTCAAGTAGGGGGGACACCTAGTGCCGTGAAGTCATCCCCGACTTAGCACCCCTTGTAGCCTCCACAAACTGTAATGTCCCCATTTTGGGACATTATAACTTTATAGAGTGCTATGCCTACCAGAGTAGCCAGATAGGGGTGACAGAGAGTTCGGGATATATTGAGGGGTTTTATTGGGCCCGACTTGCATCATTCATCATCAGTATCCATTCTACACAACTTGGTTTTGGTTTCGTTGCATTCCGACGATTTCCGTAATTTTGAGTTATTATGGGTCATATCTTAATTAATTTCACTAAGACGGTCATAATGGACATATTACTTGGAGAAACCTCTTAGTGTAATAGCTCATCGGAATCGGGAAGAAGAGCACTACAGGTTAAGATGATGAGAAGTGACTTTCAGTGGTCGGAGAAGCCATAAGGATAGATAAATCACTTTTTAGAGGTAAAATGATTAATTAATTAATTAATTAAGTGATTTAATCAAGGAATAATAAAATAAAGTAAAAGTCACTTGGAGGGAAAAGGTCAACAACGAATTAGGGTTTCAGCAGTGAATTAGGGTTTTGGAAAGCTATAAAAGAAGAGTCAGCAACCTAATTCATCATTATGCAGATTATGACTTGTCATTGAGGAGAGAGGCGCATCTCAGGAGAGATAGTTCAATGGATTCCAGGAGGAAGACACCAGTTGGATGATTTCAGTATTTGAGAGACACACCCTAGTCACCGGGAAGATCACACATGTCTTCCATCATTCTTTAGCAGTAGTTACGCAGGGTCTAGTAGCAAGGGCACACTTATCCAGGGTGAGGGTGTAGCTCCTGAGGAGGTTCAGGGAATCGATTTGTCCCATCCAGGGAGAATTCCGAGATTTCCCTTCGACCCATTTGAGAGGAAGGCAAGGTGCATCTTTTGCTTGGTTCCTCGCCAGATTTCGATGAAGGAATCATCTGGGGTGCATTTTCTAGACTTGGAAGTGCAACACTTTTGGTGGATACATTCAGGGTTCCCGAGCGAGCATCAGGCCATATTCAGGGAAACCCTTCCGACCCATTTCCCAGTAGACCAAGGCGGTCATTTTGAGACACATATTAGTCGATTCCGACAATGGAATCACTAGGGCACATTTTTTCAGTGAGGGGTGCATTCCCCTAGGGCGATCCATCCAAGGTCCAAACCCATCAGAAGAGGGGTCCGACAGTTACCAGGATTGAGAACAAAAGCAGGGCGTACCATTTGGGACAGTTTCCAGGCCATTTCGAGAGGTATAGCCGCCAGGGCGAACTTTCCAGACTTCCAACAGTTACCGTACGAGCTGCCATAGTTCCAGCTCAACCATTGATTCCGCAGTGCTCATCTATTATCGGGTATTATTATTTAGTTTTCTTATTATATTCCGGCTAAGATCCTTTTGTCTTTTGATCTAGCCGAGTGATTCATTTTATTTAGCCGCATTCGACCTTTGTACTCTGCAGAGATATCATAATATAAACTTTGCAGTCCTTTGTCGCATTTGTTATTTGTATGATCATTTATATGTTGTAAACGATTAATCCTACACGCACATTAATAACGTTTCCTAGACTAGCCAAGTCAGGAACATTACACAGACACCCTTTTTGATGGCGAAAGTTGTACCAGTCTGGGTGCCTAGTTAAACTAGATAGATTACTTCTCAAATAAGTTACTCCCCTAATTAGTCTAGATGTGGCTACAACCTAAGATTGCTTCAAACTTGAAAGAGATTGCAACATAAAATTACTTCAAACTTGAAAGAGATTGCAACATAAAATTACTTCCAACTTAAACAAGATATTAACAAGATAAACAAGAAATGCAAGTCTTACGATATTGCATGGGTTGGCTAAGCCAAACCACTTTGTAAGGTGTAGGCAAAATAAATCAATGCAAGTAAAACACTGGAAAGTAAAGAGATTGCACCTAGCCACACAACCTTGCCTTAAGGACAAGTGGGGCAAAAGAATGAAAGAAAAAAACAGAAAATTAATCTATTCTAGCCTTACAATTTTGCATGGATTGGCAAGGCCAAATCACTTTGCAAAGTGTAGGAAAATTAATTATTAACAAAACAAAAAATCACTTTTAGATGAGAAGGCAAGCCCAAGAGAGTCTCTTGGGCTGCTTACAATGCTTGAAAGAGATGAGAGAAGAAGAGGGTTTTGAAACCCCAACTTGGGAGGCTCTTTTGGAGTGTTTTGAGGCCCCAAATGGGCAGTACCTCCCTTTGTTCTGGCGCGAATCTGCAAACTAATGCTGCAAAAGTGCTTGAAAATATTCAAAAATTTCTGTTAGTGTAAAACAGAAATTTATATGTAAAAATATGAACAATAAATGTATATTTTTATGCTAAAATCAGAACAGAAAATGCCTCAAATAATAGAGAAAGATGAAGAAAAGGAGCATAAAATTTTAGAGGCTAATGTTGGCCCAACAAGTAGTTTTTTACATCTGAAATCTATTTGTTTAAGCACCTTGGTGACCTACAAATGGTGCTAAACTTGCTACAAAACCAGTCAAGAGGTGAGTAGATCTAATAAACAAGTAAAATACTATACTAGTTCTATTAAAACCACTTCACTAAAACAAATAGAAATACTTCTACTTATTTAACCAAGCAAAATACTTTGCTTTAGATCTCTTAATCTAGGCTACGCAACAAATAAACACAAGAACAATACAATATCATCTCATAAAAAATAGCACAGCATCAATAAGACTCCCAATGCTAAGATGGTGTTCCTCCAAAGCTTCCTTTATTCATAAAAAATCTGCATGCAAATACTTGCAACAAACTAGAAGAAATGGGAAAGAGAGAGAGAGAGGAGTGGGAGAGATTTGGGCATAGTGGTGTTGCTTTGAGAAAAGATGATGAAATGAGGAGGGGTGAGCATTCTTTTATACTTGGGAGAGGAGAGAGACCCTTCTTGGATGAGTTACAAGTGTCACACATCCAAGAGAAATAGACAAAGTCAAGGAAGAGTCACTTTTAGGGTTTTGGTATTGAGTTAGGGTTTGAGGGGTGAGGGAGAAAGGGGGAAAACACCTTTTCCTATGGTCAAACATGATGTTAGACACCAAGGGGGGCGAAATTAGTGTTTACGTGGCTTTTTCACTTAAACTCTTTATTTCCCGTGTGTCACTTTTAGCTAGGGAACACCACTTTAAGTTGTTGGCTAAGCAAGGGGGGGTTCTTTAAGTGGAAAATTACTTTTCACACTCTCTCATGTCTTATTTCCTTTTTTACAAGTTTTGACATTTTTACTTAGCCAAATTAAAACAATTAAATGCTGACTCAAGACTGACTTGGACTCCTCATGGACAATGACCTAGCAAAACTTGTCCAATTGAGATGAAACTTGGTCCAAGGGTGTAGGGGGTCTCATGCCATTTGTTTTGAGTACTCATACCCCTATCAAAATCCCCTAGGACCAAATTTTTACATTTTTACATCAAATTTAATTAAAATTACCATTAAATCGGTAATTTTAATAAATTAAAAAAAACTACTCAGACTCGCCGGAATTCCGCAAGACTCTAGGAGATGTCTAGCATGGTCATTTACAATATTCCTAGACCCTAGTCACGAATTGGGCTCGATCATTAGAATGCCTTTCACCACTTTGGAGGATTATTATGAGTGAAAAACTCAAGGGTAATTAAAATGGCTGGTTAGGCCAGATTAATTATCTGAGGAAAAAAAACACTCGATGAAAGGACTTCCCTAATGATAAAGTCCTAGGCAACTAACCTAAAATATGATCCATGCATACTCATTACATTATTATCCCACGTAGGGGAATGAACATTCCAATTACAAAAAGACGTGTCGGGGGCAAAAATTTGCCTTGTAGAACTAGAAAGTCTTCAACTTTGTTGCAACATCAGGTACATAGCTTCATGGAATATGGAGTTGACCCCCTAGTCGAAATAGGTGGTCAACACCTTTGTTCACCCAAGAAAAGACAGTTGAGGAGTCCTTACCGTCAATCTAGGGAAATGTCCTTGTCAACCACATAGGTTTAGCGTATGAAAGGGCCTAGTTAGACATTTCTTTGTTGAAATGGAAAACCCTTAGACATTTCTTTGTTGAAATGGCAAACCCTCTTGTTATGGCCCAACTGCTTTATTGAATGTAAAATGTTCTTTTAATCTTTCTAATCTAAATGTAGAAATGAATATGTGAACTAATCTAAGTTGCAGAAATAAGACTGAAGATGGGATGGATATGAAGACTGAAATGCAACAAATGCAAGAATGCAAGATGCCACTAACAAAATCTTAATTAAAGGAGTGAAGAACAAGATTTGGAAATTCAATTGATAACAAGGAGGATAGTCCACCACTGTTATAAAAAATGATCCCGAACCAAACCATCTCAACTCCCTCCCGGAGTGAAACAATCCAATCACCAAGTTCATTTCCCTATTAGTAACCAAGATGAAATGAAATGTTATTCAACATATAATAGTAGGGAGATAGTCCACCAACGAATGTACATGCATAATCAAAGATCTTAAGCAATGAAGAATTGTCCACAAATTATCCAAAATCTCCCTGTTTCATATCAAATGTTTGCATGCATAAGTGAGAAATAACAGGAGAATAGTCCACAAAATAAAATGTTCACGCCCACAAGCACCA
Source organism: Picea glauca (assembly GCA_000966675.3). Classification (NCBI taxonomy): domain Eukaryota; kingdom Viridiplantae; phylum Streptophyta; class Pinopsida; order Pinales; family Pinaceae; genus Picea; species Picea glauca. The sequence goes on along the minus strand of JZKD02S1333771.1, from coordinate 6,120 downwards.
AGAGAACTGGGAGAGGAGAGAATATTCCACACCCGAACATAGCTCTACAAGAGTATAAATACACTAACTAACAACAGTCTCTTTATTAATATATGAAGATAGCTTACAATCCTAGAACGAGAACCCTTTGCTTGAATGCAATGGTTCTATTTATCAGAAAAGTCTTGGCTATGCCGTCCACTATCCTATATGTTCATCTACCCCAATGAGTCTCATGAGTTTTCCAATGCTCCAACTCATATTTGCTCTTTTCCCGCTTTGAATATTCAAATGAGTTTGTGAGAATATCAATTTATTACAAGTTTTGGTACAATAGGATTGCTCACAAAGTGAGACTTGGTCTTTGACTATTCAAAAGCAATGCTTTGCCTTCTCACTATGCACTCTTGCTGGATCACTTCCAACAACTTGTGCATCAGTTTGCATACTTTTGACACGCTTCACTTCATTGAGCATTCATGCATTTGCATTGACTCGAAATTGCGTTATCTCTACATTAAATGCTTGGATAGAAGCAACACTTCATGTCTTCACCGATTTTTCTTTGAAGTATGCTTCAATGGCTCCTCTCTTGAATTGAGAAAGCTCCAAAGCTCGTGGAAGAAATGCCTCCATTCTTTTTATAGTGTTCATCCTCCCTGCTTCTCCAATCTTCTCAAACAACAAATCTGTACATTTTATGCTCTGTCAAGATAGTGACAACACTCTCTTTCTCTCAAACATTCAATAAAAAATAAGAGTGCTGACATAATGAAAGGGATAAATTATAAGAGAGTACTTTGACTCATGAGATCAATAACAAAGAAGTAAATTCACGTGACATTTCATAACTGGCAGTTCAATTGCAAACTAGCTCAATCAATTTCTGTTTTAATTAAATGGTGGAAATTCGTTTAAATGATCGGAATAAGAAATCATTAAAGAGATGATTGTGAATGGCAAAGAATAGCATAGAAATGGTCACCTCAATGTTCTGGTCAATAACACTACAAACAATTCTCTACTTGCATAAATTCATTCATGTGCAGCACAGAACATTGAATCAACCATTAAAATTCACTGGCAATTAAAAATAAATCCCATCAATTAATAAAAAGGAATGGGCATCCATGTAAATATGCAAATCAAGGATTTAATAGCATGGAGGATGAATTAAATCAGCTTGGAGATCAGTCACATCAAACTAGTGGAATTTTACACCAAGAAATTGCCCAATGGCCATGACAAATTGCACAATGCTTTTGTGAGTTCTCCAAGCTGCACAAACATAAATTGAATATGGGAAATGCATTCAATGTTACATTCAACACCTACAGTCATATACATGTTTCCCACTCATCCAAAGACTTTCAAACTATAGGTTGTTTTACTCACTCCTTGGATCACCCCAGACTCTCCAGGTGCAACACACTCCTTCGGGGAATCAAATTGATCTCTTTGAGAGACAAATTAGTGGTAGCAATTGCATGATGATCTGGGATGGTCTCTTGTTGCTGCAATGATCTCCATGGGCCTCCCAAGCTTTTCCGTATCTACACATCACAAATAGAGGGTTAATAAGCAAGCTACAAACAATAGACAAGCCCGGGGATTTGGGAAATGAGTCACATGCTGCTCATGTATACCTGGAGGATTCACACAATGCTTGGGATCATCTCCAAGTTCAATTCATTGTTTGTAATTCACTGCAACTCATTCACTTCACTCGAAGGCTTCCTAGATCAAATGCAATAGCAAAGAATGTGAGAAAGATTGAAAATAAGCCATTGGAGCTTCCCCGGACAACAAGAGCTTTGGATTTGAAGTCCATGGTTGTAGTAGCTCATTTCCATGGGTTTACCATCATTGAAACCTCTCCAATAAATGCCAAACTCCCCGGGGGGATTCATGAACAAGCCATAAACTGAACTTCCCAAAATTTGCCCCAAATTGGTGAACTAATAGAATTCATCATTGTGAGCAACTTTTACTTCCGAAGCATTGTGAGATCTCTCTATTGTACAATCTGAAATGGTGCATCAGAAATTGTGCCAAAAAATGAAACTACCCAAATTTCATTGAAAATTAGTGGGAAGCCATATTTTGACCTTCTGATCACTTTTCTCTCACTTTTCTCTCTTGGAGAAAAGTGAGATTCAGCCTCTCCCCTTGTTTAAGCCCTGTGAACTTTTGACAACCACTACAAAAGAAAAAGGATGACAGAAAGATGTGCAATGTACCTCCCATGGATCTTGGTGCAATAGAAAGTTTTCTCCCTTTTCAATAAGCCACTCGGGGTGTATGTGTGTAGCAACAACACGACCTTCCAATTGTCTAGATTAATTGAATAGAGAGAAAATATATTCTTTAATGTAATCCTAATTCAATTTAATGTTTTACTTGACATTTTGACTACTTTGCAGAAATAAGATTAGAATAAGCTAATTTGATAATGACTAACCAAAGAAATCAGTTTTCATACCCTTTTCTTACATTGTTTGTTTTATTTTTAACTTATGTTTCTTTATTATTGGTTTTTTGGATTCCCCATCATCCAATTAAATGAAGATGCACTCTCTTGTAATAAAAGCTTACTGTGTATTTGATTAGATTGATGGGAATTAATAATGAATACATTAGATTACTCGATGCATTTAATATTAATGGGCAATTAACATAATGCCATTGTTATCAACCAATCTAGCACTTGTACAAAGCCTTCACAAGATGCAAGACAATTCTAACATATGAAAGTACTTGCCATTGTCACTTAAGCAATTACTTCCCTCGTTTTAGTGAAGGATTGAGATCCAACACAAGGGGGGCTTCCTTAGCAACCTCAAGGAATCCTATAACAATAATAAATCAAGTCTACAGCCTCCTATCTTGGTTACTCAATTATACCACCAACTAGATTAAAGTTCAAGGTAAGGCAATGTGGTTAAGTAAAGCAATTCCAAACTTGTGTGTGAGGTATTCAAGACAAGAAGTTATAGCTATCGAATCAAATGAATCAAGTAAATGCCCCAAACACTACAAATAAAAAAAAAGCTATGGCTGTCATAAAACTTGTAATAAAAGATGATTACTTTAGCAGAAAAGACAAGTTATGATAACAGAAGTATAACAGTCCTAAACTTAATAAGAATGCAATGAAGGAGAGATGAAATGCAAGCTAAGACTAACACATTAAATGACCAATGCTTGCTGAAACATGAAATGGCATAAAACTACTTTAAGATATGAAAGCCTTCAAGCTCTAATTGTGATGCAGGAGCATTGTTAAAATTTTACAAACTGACTTCTAGAAAGTCAATCTCAGTTTACAAACGGGAGTTGGTTCCCTAAAATTCAGGATTTAGATTAGATTTTATTTAATCAAAACGTGTTGTCAAGAAGGTTGTTATTACAGTCCAATAAAAGAGAGATAGTCTCTCTTGGATTGTAACAGTCAGTTAAATTGTTAGACGAATAAGGCTAGATAGGAATTTTACTGTCTTTAGACAAGTAGATCCTATTCCTATGGATCTAGATAGGTTTTATGGTTCTCTACTTATATTTGAAAGTATTGATTGTAAAAGGGGGGATAGGAGGTTTTAGAGTATACAAGTATTAAATTAATGAAAACTCAGAATCTCTTTGTTTCCAACGAAGTCTATGCTGTCTATGGAAGTCTTTTTCTGTATACATCTCTGTAATTGTGAGTGGAATTAAATATAGTCAATTCCCTATGTATAGTTGAAGGCGCAATTTCCATTCATTGTAAGTACTATTATTACAATCGTATTGTATGGTGATAGAAGTGGAATTAGATTCTTTTTGTTTGGCAATTTCATATTGTGTTCAAGTCCTGTTTGAAACCCCTGTAAGTTGACTTCAAACTTCATCAACTGGATTGTGTAGAAGCTGTGGTTCAGATATGGTTTTAAGTGTTCAAACCATTCGAAATAGATAAGTCCAGATTTGGTAAGCACCATTGGATTGTTATAATCAACGACTCTGGTTTGTTTGACCATCAAACCATGGTTAATTTTATCTGTGCAAAAGATAGAGAGGGTCCATCAAATAATCAACAAAGAACTCTCTCTGTTGTATGAGGAGAAGAATTTTCATATTGCCTGCACCATTAGTGGTATCAGAGCGAGATTCAGCATCAAGTTTTAGATACAGGAGTGATTTCCAGTGTCAAATTATGGCCTATAGAGTTGGCAGAGGAGGTTGAAGAGGACGTCGACCTATAGCAAATGCAGAAGTCGTGGAAGAGATGAGACGACTGCAAGTGAGGCTGGAAGCTATTGAAACTGATAGACAGAGAGGTCCTGAGGCTGGAGATGTTAGTGAAGCAGAGGAAGAATCTCCAGAAGAGGAAGGAGAAGCTGCTGAAGAGACAGCAGAACTCAGGATGTTGAGATCAGTTTTGAGAGCTAGTTCAAGGTCAAAACCAGAGGTGTCTACCTACAGTGGCAGTTTGAATGCTGAGGAATTGATTGATTGGATAAATGATATAGACAAGTTCTTTGACTATGAAGAAATGGATGATGCTAAGAAGGTAAAGTTTGCTGTTACTAGGTTAAAAGGACATGCAGCTTTATGGTGGGATGGTGTGCAGGTGGAAAGGAAGAGACAGAACAAGCAAAAGATCAAGAGTTGGGACAGAATGGTTGCCAAATGTAGAGGTAAGTTTTTGCCTAAAGACTATCAGCTTTCTTTATTTAGACAAATGCAAAATCTTAAACAAAGATTGATGTCTGTTAGAGAATACACAGAAGAATTTTACAAGGTGAACATCAGGGCAGGATATGTAGAGGATACAGAAGAGAAGACAACCAGATATATAAATAGTCTTAGGTTAGACATTCAGAATGAGATGAGTATGTTGTCTCCTAGAACCATAGATGAGGCATACCAATTTGCCTTAAAAGCTGAAGATAAATTGTTGAGGAAACAAAATTTAGGCAGAAATAAGAGATCTGTCAGAGGAAGAGGACAGCAGCCCGGGAGAAGTGGATCTACAGCACAAAGAGATGGAGCTAGTAGCTCAAATCAGCAAGGACAATCAGAAGGTGACTCTAGAGAAAGAAGACCTTCCAGAGGAAGATGTAGAGGAATGTTGAGATTGGATAGCAAGGAAGGTCTTCACCATGCATGGCATCCTAGCATATGGAGGAGGACAATGAAACTTAGCCAAGTTGATGGGTTAATCTTTTTCTTAAAGTTGTACTTAGGAAAAAGTACATTAAATAGGTTATATTTTAATGTTGACTTGATGAGTACTTTTTATAAAGTTAAAAGTGAGAAATAATTTAAGTTGTGGTCTTTTAATCTTGACCATTGATCTTATAATTTCTGTTATTTGTTTACATCAGAATTTGTGAATATATTGCTGATCCAAAACTACAGTAGTAAATAAAATTAAAAAGATATTTCTGTTTCTAGTTTGCCCTTAAAATTCTAACAGTCTCACATAGGGATCTGCACATTTTCTATTCCTGGAAGCATCACACATGCATGCCACAATATGCAAGAATGGAACTACCCCTATACTGAAGTAAACTGCTACTAACTGGAGATAAAACTGTGCCTAACTAAAGACAGAAAGCAGGTTCTAAATCTGGATCAGGAAGTCTACTGTCTAATAATAGTTCATGCATGGATGCACTACTCGCACACTGAATGCTTATTAATGATGCACCTCCTTAGAGGCCTCTTCTACTGCTGCTGCACCTCATCCATTCTTCCATTAATGCTGATGTGGAACAGCAGAAGTGCTTCAATCCTGAAGTAGAATCAGCCTCTGAGCAACACAGGTAAAATCTAAGAATCTGGACTCCTTTTTGGTCTTTTCAGGAAAGGAATTTCCAGGTGGTAATGCACATGATCAATAGAGATAGGGGTAGGGAGCATAGAGAAAATGATAATCTACATGGGATGACAATTCCATTTAAAAATGGGAAGCGACTTGTACACATTGAAGTCCTATGCTCATGAAAGTTAGGGAGGCAAACATCATCCCAACTAATTAGGATTCCCTAAAGGATTTCAAAATGAAGACCTCATGGCTTTCATGACCCATTAACTCTCAACTACATTATATTCTTCTTAACTACATGTATAAGGCACTAGAAGATAAACCAGGCTACA
>JZKD02S1333749.1:0-11729 GCA_000966675.3 Picea glauca | reverse complement strand
AAAAAAAAAAAAAAGGCATAAATAGTAACCAAAGTGTCGTGTAGCATATAAAAGTTGGTCCACATGATGATAGTTGTACAATGAGATCTCTGAGTAAAAAAAAAATCTCTTCCTTCTCTAACTTTGCCTATAAGCTCACTTTTACAAATAAGTTACTTATGAAATGACTCACTTTTATAAAATAAGTAAGAATAACTTTTACAATGAAGTTACTTTATAAACTAAAGTTACATGCAAAAATTAATTTTAAAAACATATTAAAGTTACTTTATAGTGATTCACTTTTATTACTTAAGTGAAATGCACTTAAAAAAAAGTTATGAGATTACTCAAGATTGCAAATTTGATCTAGGGTTTTTTTAATACATATTATTTTCTTGAACTGCATAAAAACCCTTGTTTTTGCGTGTAAAGTAAGCGGAATTTAAAAAAAAAAAATGAATCTCAATAATAATGGAGTTAGATCTCAGTTAGTTTACCCAGAAAATGCAAGTTTTCTCTTTGTTTCTAATTTTTTGAGCTCGCACAAAGCATAAAGCAAAGAGCATACGCAGAAAAATGTTATGTTTCTAATTTGTCGAGATAACACAAAGCACATGGAAAAATGCATACACAGATTGGAAAGAGTAGAAAACCAAGAATAAAAATAGTAAACCAGAAATATTAACTCATAAAGAAAAAATTTAAAAAGGCATATTCAGACTTTATACCTTTGGATTTGACAAAAAGGGTTCTATCTTGGGAAAACAAAAACTTTTTTGAGTGAAAAAAAAAAGTATTTCAAATTGAAAGAAGTGCCTTGAACGCAATGGAATAGTTTGTTTAGCCCAGAAATGCACAGAAATAGAAAAACCCAAAAATGCAGCAACACGAGTTCAAGATCTCGATCAACCACTAGAGCAAGTATTCAAATGGGATATGATACCATGTTCGACAAAACAGGGTATTGTTACACAGGTCAAACACGTTATGCAACCGCTCACGCAACCAAATCAAATATCATAACATCAATGTTTTTACATGTTTAAAACCCTCTAATAGGGAAACAGTGCACGACCCTGGCCAACATGGCCACTTGAGGCAATATATTAATGCAAAAGAAAAATATTTTACAAGGGAGTTTCTCACAATCATCATCAACATGTGACCCTCCATGCTCTTTAAATAGTGCAATTCTCAGCACCAAATTGATTGACTTGCCACGAAAAATAGTGATAGTAATATTATATGTTAGTCAAGTATGTGTGTGTGAAAAAGAGAGATTTGATAGTAATATTATATGTTAGTCAAGTACACACACAAACATACTTGACTATCAAATCTCTCTTTCCATATATATATATAAGAGATTTGATATGTACAGATAATATAAAAACTACTGTATAAAGAGATAAAAAGAGAGAGATTTCAAATTTATAGATAAATTGAGATATTATACATGATCTTTACATAGAAATATTATTACAATGCAAGTATAAATATCTTGATGCTAATCAAAATTGCATTTTTACATATCCATATCTTCATAAGTTGTGAGATATGAGTTCTACAGAGTTAAGGTAGGTTATAAACATCCTAGATCCATCTTAAATGATCAAAAAAAATGCACCTCAAATGATTTGATTACTCTCAACACTCGATAGATCCAGGGTTAAGATGGATCTACGTTAGTGCATAATAGAGGTGACCAGACGCGTTGCACCTAACAAAAGTTCATTCCAAGGATTTGCTAAGTATGGGTGCAAAGCTTAGTCAAGCACATAATGAATTTAATAAGCATGGTGCTTATGACAAGTAAGCATAAGCCTAAGCCACATCAACTGAGTGCATAAATCCTCACTGTAGGCTCCATAGAAGCATAGGAGTTTCAAGGGAAGAGCATAATTGGAAGTAAAGTGCCTCTAATGTGTGCCTACCAAAGTGATGTGAATGAACAGCTCAGATGACCATTGCAAAGGAAGCTCAACCATCATAATGGAGTCGCATCTTCTTTCTTTGTCTATGTATCTTCCTAACACTTACACTATTTCATTAATGAGATAAGAATGGAGATTTGAAACACCACTAACACTTCGTACTCAAAACCTACACAACCTTGATTAAAATATTAGACAAAAAATAAATGAATCATAAATACTAAGGAGAAGAAGAAAGAAGTACTTCGCACTTTGCAAAAGGATACTCAATCTTCCTCTAAAGCAACTACACATGCATTTTTGGTTACACATGAGCAAAGCTCTCTATACTCGAGAAGCATACTAAAAGTAATGGTTATAAATTACTTTGTCAAATGGGCTATACAAGGGGTGGGCTTGGGATGTCTCGACAAAGAATTGTTGATCCAACTCAACCTAAGATAAGACAAGTTGAAGCAAGCATTGGATATGTTGAAACTGCATCCCCAAATGTGTGTACCCGTGTTGCTTCTACTGCTAATCCACAAGACCCAAACCCTGCGCAACCTACTTGTATGGATTCACAAGAACCAAATCCCTATAATTAGCAGAAACCAAATATTTCACCAACCATGTCGAGATTGCATTAACATCCTAATCATATTGATAGAAGATAGTGCCACTCTTCACCCAGGTATCATTGTTCTTATTGCCACATTTCTACATGCAAAACAGCAATTAAGAAGTATAGACGGCAAAGTTTTGGATCAATACCCACTTTCAAGGTTAATTGTAAACAAATTGATAATCATTCAATGCAACATTTTTGTTAATCCTCAAGGACATCTTATCAATGTGTTTTGTTCACTGTACAATGGTACAATTCTCATTACTCCTTTTGATGATTGACTCAGAAGACTTTGTGTATGACAACTTGATTGTGCCTTTATTTGTTGCTTTGTTTAGCATGTATACACTTTATAATTTGAGGACCATCATGTTGCCTATGTTGTTTGGAGCACTTGTTGAGCCTATTCAGGGTCATTAGAGTATGGTCAAGTGTTTGGTTTGCTTATTTGCTTATTGGCCCTCATGAGCATATAGCCATGAGCCTCTTTGCCATCATCTTTGTCATTTATTAAACAATGTTTCTTGACCATTTATGATTATGCTCGTTTAAACTTATGTTTGCCTCATCAATTCTAGAAAGGTCTATGTGAATGTGTTTGTAGACTACCAATTTAATGCATGACTTTTTTCTAAACATGTGTTTTCTTCTCCAATTCCAAAGAGGTTTGTGTGTAGGTGTTTGAGAGGTTCTAGTTCTAACGATGTACTCTCGTTGGGAGCTTGATAGCACTCCATCCTAGTTAGCATTGATCATCAATTTCGCATGTTTATCCAAGATTTAGTGTATTCATTTGGACAATTGTCATATTCTAGACATCCTTCCCAAATTATTGACAACGACCAAATTTGTCAAATTGTGTATTCTGCTTGGTAATGAAGTTGTCACTAAGGGAGAATTGTCATAATGTCCCTCCCTTACCTCCAAGTCAAGCTTCAAGAGGATGTTAGTGTATATCTAGAGTTAATGATTATTACTAATGTTAGATAGCTTGAGTGATGTGGCCATATCACCAAAGGCGCAATGTCAATGGGAGTTTGCGAGATGCATTCCAATAAAGTCCTTTGAGATTACCAACCACTAGTATCCATTGCAATTAATATCACCCTCCATCCAAAATTTTAGAAAAAAAGAATGCCGCAAAGTTACTTCTTCAAAATCTATATAAAAAAATGGATTATATTAATATAGTATAATAATATATTTGAAGGTGTAATAGAAAGGTCATAACCCTTTCCCTATTTCACTATATAATTGGATCTCAAACCTTTATATTATAATGTATTTCCCCTGGCATTTTCTGCTTATTTTTCCTTATCAGCTTATCCTTGTGTTTTGTGTGAAATTAATCTAATACTTTAACACTAATTCAGACTGATATATACTTTGTCTTAATACTTGGGACTAAGTTTAAGTATATTTGGACTTGATATGTATTTTGTCTTAATGCTTAAGACTAAGTTCATATAAATTCGGAGTTGATGTTATACACAAAGCAATGCGCAATGTGTACGTTGTGTTAAGACTTCATTTGTTGGTATGTTTGTTTGTTTCTCTTGTAATAACCAATTCATTGTGTATATAAGATTAAGAACCAATTCATTATGTATATAAGATTGATATATATTTTGTCTTAATGCTCAAGACTAAGTTCATATAAATTTGGAGTTGATCTTATACCCAGAGCAATGTACAATGTATAAGTTGTGTTAACACTGTTAAATTTTGAGCTCGATTTCTTCAGCGGATTATTTCTTTGAATTCTTCAACACTTTGATTCCAATTTAATACATTTCAACAATATAGAATCATAACTGAAAAACAATAATCATGTAGATATGTAAGCATGCACATCAACAACACATATACCTTGGGGAAACCCTGTATAGGGAAAAAAATCTTGGCAAAAGATATTCCTTTATTGCATTAATAATGTAAGATCACTTACAAACATCCACCATGAAAATTTTGCTCTTAAAGAGCTTGCCAAGTTGACTCTGACTTGATAGAGAACTAAGAGACCTTGCTGATATAGACGTATCCGAGTTGCTTTCAAAGACTAAGATATATCAGCTCTGATATGGGTTGTTGAAGCTGCCTCTAATTGATTGATATGCGCCTCTGATATGTTGTCTCTAAAGCACTGAGGTGCACCTCTAATATGTTGCCTCTGCAACACTGTTACGAGTCTTTTATGCTGCCTCTGTGTGTTGTTATTACAGCTTTGTTATGTGTCTTTTATGTTGCCTCTATATGTTGTTATTACAGCACTGTTATGTGCCTTTTATGCTGCCTCTATATGTTATTATTATAGCACTGTTATGCGCCTTTATACTGCCTCTATAATTCGTTATGACAGCACTGTTTTGCGCCTTTATATGCTGCCTTTGTATGTTGTTATGGCAGCACTGTTATCCGCCTTTATACTGCATCTATATGTTGTTATTAAAGCACTGTTGTGCACCTTTATACTGCCTCTATATGTTATTATGACGGCACTGTTATGCGCATTTATATGCTGCCTCTATATGATGTCTCTACATTCACCCTTACCATGCATAACCATTGTGTGGAAGAGAGGGGTCGACCTCTGCTTATAAAGGAGTGAAGAGGAGAAGTAGATGGCTCGAATTAGGAACTTGTTTGCATGGTTTAACATAACTCAGCTTCACACTTTAGTTCTAAAATAGAACTAGACTTGAAACTTCAATTACAACTCACCCTTGACTTGGCATGCATGCGTACTAACTTAGCATGCACATGTCATGCATGCAACATGCAACAACTTGACAACAATATTTGACTTAGACATGCAACTTTGACTTCTACAACTCTACTCTTTACAAGGCAATTCGAATTTTTCTTCATGGTGAATAATGTTACACATGCCAACGCACTAGATCAATACATTTATATCATTTATTAGGAATATCGTTTGTTTCTAGCTCATAGGAATTTTATATTCAATCTAACTTTTGCTAGATGCCTTGACTTTTATTCATGGCTCACAAGGCTTGACTAGGTTCACAGAGGTTGTGCATTCCCCCCGACTTTTGCACTAGTCTATCTATGCTCACGGAGGTTGTACATTCTCCATGACTTTTGCACTAGACTGTCTATGTTCACAAAGGTTGTACATTCCCCCTGACTTTTGCATTAGACTTACATAGCATCTCGTTCATCATGACTTTTGGTTTGACTCACAGAGGTTGTACGTTCTCCCTGGCTTTTGTCAATACCTCACAAAATTGGTTGATTCTCCAAATCTCCCTGGCTAGCCTCAGGGTGGCCCATATGACCTCTCATTGAAGAATGACTGTAAATGCTGTCAAATTTAACAAAGACTTCATTTGTTTGTATGTTTGCTTGTTTCTCTTGTAATAACCAATTCATTGTGTATATAAGATTTAAGATAAAGCATTGAACGACTTTGAAAGTTAAAACAAATAAGGCGATGCACTTACCAAGCTGGAATTGTGGATCTGTTATTTTCAACTAGGCCAAATCAAGCTTAAATCAAAACTCATCGTAAAGCCTACCACGTAAAGCCTACCAGATTAACAGAACTCATCGATAGACGTTGTAAAGCCTACCAAGTTAACAAAACTCGTCGATGGAGGTTGTAAAGCCTACCAGGTTTTTAGTTGTGTACAAAAGTTGTGTTATTAGAATCAATAAATTCAAATTGAACCTATTCTTTAAACCAGTAAATTCGAACAGAAATGTTTCTTTAAACTAGTGAATTTAAATCGAACTGATTCTCTGAACCAGTGGATTATAACCAGATCGATTGTTCAGACAATTCAAGGAGCCGAGATATATGGGGAAAAAAAGTCCAATCATCGAATAAGGTGTTGGTAAATCTCAAAATTAACTTAAATTCTGTCTGTTAATGAAATCAAACCCATCAATCAATCCTCACACGGAGAAGATAGAAAGTGGAGTGTTTTTAATTTTTCAGCTTATTTCACATTTTTTACATTTTAGGTTATATGCAAAATAGAGCCCTATCTCATTTCCTCCTATACCCCTTCCTCTGGAAATTAACTTAGAAAGGGAATAAATTTACCAATGGTGTCCACTGATCGAAACCTATAAGCTACCCACTGATTTAAAACATCAAATAGCAGCAATGGTTGAAGCCATTCAGCAAAAGAAAGCAAACATTAAGTTATTAGATTCAGTTGAGTCGGTCTAATAAGCCAGACTTCGGAACAATGATGTAGTCATTGATTACAGTGATGATTTTTGGATTCTAAAACAAACTTAAGATTATTGGACTCAGCTGATTCAGTCTAATAAGCCAGAAAATTTAATATTTATGTATGTTTTCTCAAAGTTTTGGTTTTATGTATTTCGGAACTTATATTTCTATTTTGTTTGCTATTTACACCTTTACATGCAATATAAATGAGGAAACTTTACAGATTTTCAACCCATTTTTGGAGGGTGCCAGTGTGGTTCGCAATTTTGGGCAGACTAGTTGCCGTTCCAGTTCCGATAGCATTAATGTTAGAACAGACAGTTTTCAGGAATCAGGTTTTTTAATATTTTCTAGTAAATGAACAAACAGAGGCGACTGGCCAGAATATCAAAAAGATACTCAGGCCATCAAGGGTAGGCCTTAGATGATCGCTTTGAAGTTAGTCCTATGCCCCAGCAGGTTCTGAATTGAGCAGGATTTTTGTGCTCCGCAAATTGCTGTACTTTAATAAAATCTATTTTTTCCAAGCAAAACTGAAATAAAAATTTGACATCCGTCAGACCACAAGAACACACGATCAACTGTGAACTACAACATAAAAAAATTCTGTTCTCGTTCAATATATAGGCCTAAATACTAAATCGGTCGACTTTAAACCATCTGTAAATTTTCRGCTTCTGAAAAAGAATATATAGAGAGAGCAATATTTGAGAATTGAACTTTGGCAAGATATATTTATGCGACCATAAACGTTCGCCGTGAGRATATAGAATCATTTGAAGATCGAAGAAAAAAATTATATTCAGTAAATAAAATACAAGCATCACATGGTWAAAAACAGCTTTGAATTCATGTTTGTACTATGACAGTTGTGGATTTCTCTGTAACTGAGTCGTCTTAAATGACCAATTAGCGTACATCTCAAAGACCAGATGGAACAATAAAACATTATGGGATATTTCATTCAATAAAACTGACAAAATTTTATTATTATCTGCTTTCTCTATGTACAATAGCCTTGAACTCTATGAAGATAGAAGTACAATTCCATCTGCCWGGGAATTAGAGAAATAGAAACGACCATTTGAAAATTCCACTCCCCGTAGCTCTTTGGCTTCTAGAGAAAAATAGTCTTCTTGGAATTATGCAAATGATCTGAAACTCCTGCTTATTTCCTCCATCATATACTCTTTATCCAGCTTCAACCAATGGCCACTTTGCACCATCRGTCTCATTCTGCAGTCCGCAAAACATAACATCAATGGTGACAAATAAATAAAACTGGTGAACACTCTATATATRCTCTATTAGAAAAARACTCAAACTTTAAATTGGAATTTTAAAACGTTCAACRATAATATTGTTTGCTAGGAAGTAATGCATGCATGGTACTGAACTTTTATCACATCCAATTGCAATATTCAAGCAAAGAGTGGGATGAGCACTAGACAGTGTTTAATATTTGAAAGATATATATGAAGATCGTATACATTAAAGGTCAATAAATGATTGTATAGGGCCAGAACAGGGCACTTGCCATTTATCTGATGTAAAGAATGTTGAATTGTTTATGTGCACAGTGTTTATGTCTATTTTGTTCGGAATACTCAAATGATAACCCTCAAACGAGGTTACTACTGCACATCCGTGGCAACAGTTCAAAGGTCCCGAAAGGGTCAAAATCCTCCCCAATTGCGCCAGTATTTCTCACTGTCGGTTTATTGGTCACTGCAAGTCTCTTTTCTGAGTAAAAAACTCTACAACAATGAAAAGTCACTTCCCACTGTTTTTAAGTGAACCAGCTTACAGTTCCTGCTGTATGGGGGCATTTGCTTTCACGCCATGTACCCTTACAATGCTAACTATGCACATCGTATTCTCCATCCTGGTGCAGCACCACCAAATCTAATGTGCATGGTAGCAATCAGATTCTCCCTGGACCTGAACAAGTGGCCAACCATGCTGAGTTCTCAGTTCCAACCTCATCATCCTTTATCCCTTTCTTTGGCCATATATATGTACATCTATTTCTTGACCTTAAGTAGGATTCTCAATGAAATCCATTTGGAGCTTCGGATCTTCCTTTTCCTACATATTTATTTTTCTGCATTTTGTTGCTTGTTTGTGGTTGTGACAAATGGGTTCCTGCCTTCTGCAAGCAGCATCATTTTTAAAGAAATCTTTCTTCTGTATTTTACAGACAGACTGGCAAGGAATAACATTACAACTGGAAAGCATTTGACCCTTTATTTGTTTTTATTGCTGACATCTCAAGCTAACGATTTAGTTCATTCAAAGTAAATAAGGAATGTTCACGGTGTTTTTCCTTCTGTTGTCATCGCCCATCATACACCAGCTTTAGTCTGTAACCTGTTGCTTTCTGATTCTTTCGATCACCAGCTTTACTCTGCTGATTTCTGCTTTTTATAATCATTATCTTCAAGGTATCTGCTCTCTTTTTACTTGTAATTATGTATTTCACACAAATTTTATTCTGTCACTTTTTCTGGTCACTATATTTCAGATTGCTGTTTCTTATTTTACCATCATACCTATCTCAAGACTCAAACTAGCATTAGTTTATTTCTTTCTGCTTATTGCGATCAGTAAATTCAATCTGCTACAGACACCTTTGTACTGTACCTACTACCACCAAAAGAATACACCATACCATCCTCAAGAAAATGGTCAAACCAAGAGGACTAATAAAGTTTTAGTCTGAGCTTTGACTACAGCCTGGTTTGCAAATAGATTGGGCTGATAGGTCACATGCAATGTTATGGGCTTTTACATAACTTCTTTTAAATTGTCCATACGTTTTTTTCTGTTGCAGTTTGTGTTTGGTCAAGAAGCAGTGGTGCCTATGGAGTTTTAGGTGCCCACACTTCCAGCTATGACTGATCAAAAAAGGGATATTTTGGTTTGAAGAATCGGTTATAACTGGTAACCCCCTATGCCTAGGGGTAACTAGAGGAGATCATGTCTCATGGCCCGCAATGAAGACATTGATCCAGTTGATGATGATTATCAGCATGTCCACCTATGGCAGCCCAGCAGCCCCTCTCAGATTGTCTCTTCTACTTTGGATCAGCCAAGCTCATCACATCCAGTCAACACAGTCTTTGGGAGATGGTAAGCACCATCACCATGAGGTACATTAGTCCTTTCATATAGAGTGTTGTGTTTAATATACTAGGCATGTGAATGAAGATCATTGGTTGTAGTTGCATAATGGATCATAAGCTCAAGAAGTTATGTTTGTTTCCTTGTTTCACCATGGTAGCCAGCATTTGTACCCTAGTCCCGTGTTGTCGCCCCCAAGGAAAAGGGGTACTATTGGGAGGCCCTCACAAGGGTGATGTTTCATTTCCCCGCCATACTTAACACTTACCATTCTAGAGCCTGCCACAGTGTACAAAACTTCAATAATGGGTCATGGTTCATTCTCTCATGAGAAGAGGGGCTAAAGGCCCACAGGTTGATTGCAACTGCTAGTTAAAAATAACAAAGAAAGAATAATGCTAAAGAAAGAAAGAGATAATAGCAAGGACTCTCAAAAGTCAGTCCATAGTTGAGCTCTACCCTTTCCGCATTCGCCCCAGTCCCAAAGTAGTGATGCTATAGCTTGAATCCTTATAAAGGGGACTTGCAAATATGATAAAAGGACAAATAAAAAGACAGATTAAGGGGTTGGAAAAACGTAGTGCTTAGAAAGTGATAACTCGAGAGCAAGCACACCCTCCACAAAGTCGCTCATAGAAATGGACTAAATGACACCATATGCCATGAAGTAAGCCCAACACATTTCACTTTCACACTTACTCTTGAAAGGTTCTTTCTTTTCTGTGTCCCCCGGGACATATCCCTCTACTTGGGCCTTTTATTTCTTGTTTTGGTTGGCACGCCTAATAGGGTTTGATTGATGGTCCTCCCGTATTCAAACTTGCCAACTTACATAAAGTCTTGAGCTAACATGAAATTTGAAGGGGATACTTGATGTGAATTGTTTATATGTGGCTTTTATCTTAAGTAACAACTTACTCCATATGATCTAAGGGCTTTTATACCTTGTGAACATTGGTTTTACTTGATTCCATGCTTTGATTTGATTTGGATGCACCTAACATGGTTCTTTGAAGGATGTCCCATGCTTTCACCCAGGACATTGTGCATTTATTGCAGGATATGGCATGTGTGATGAAGAGCATTGAGTCATTTGACGACTTGACACATTAAGATACAGGCTCTCACATCTTTTGGCCCTTGGACGATGGACAGATGGGCTTGGATTTGATAGATATGGCCATGGTGCCACAGAGATGGGCAAAAATCTCATATCTTGGGCACTACAACCAAGATATTATCACACATTAGATGGAGGACGTTGCACTAGTAGATGGTTGGATGACATGCAAAGATGATGTACACCCTCCTCCACCTTGGATGTCATCCTTCACACCTTGGACATTGGGCCTTTTGATGATGACGTCATGCTAGGGTTTGATCGAGATGTTGGGGTTTGTTGCCACTTGGACACTACACAATGTGACAAGAAACTTGATGATGGTCTTTGTAACATCCCCAGTTTTAATCCCCGCAAATTATAATGTAATTATATAAATGCGATTTAGGTTGGTGAGTCGATATGTTTGGTGCAAAGAGCATGTATTGATTTAATGTGGTTGAGGGCCAAATTGTATATTATGTGCATTGAATAATTAATACAAGTAGTAGTCGTTGGCTATTACAAGAGGGACAAAAATGATGGGGGGCTATGATTCCACAAGAGAGAGGGGTCCAAGGGGGGATTATTCATGGATATTAATCCAACCCACATTCTTGAAATTATTTATCATTGTGTATAACCTTCTATTTGTTGTTGAGTGTTCCCAAAGCCAATCATTAAACTCATGTAAGAGGGTGGGTGTGAGGAGCCACATCCCATAGTTCTTGGGAAGCATGGGCTGATGTACAATCATCTTTTGGAAGAGTGAGAGTCAAG
>JZKD02S1333738.1:0-11729 GCA_000966675.3 Picea glauca | reverse complement strand
AAAATATTATTCCAGGCCTAAGCCCCCTAGGCTTAGCCCCTAGGCTCAACACTCAGCCCCTTTCCCACCTTCCAGCTCCTAATTCCTTGCCCACTCTGTGGACGCTCAGTCCCCCTTCACTCATTCATCATGGTCGGTCTTCACTAGCGGTGTTTATATTTTATTAATTGATCTGTATAGATACAAGTACATCAACAGGCTCCTGGCCTTCAACACTTAGGCTCCCTGGCCTAACAAAACTCATAAGCCTACAACTTATACAAAACTTGGCTCACCAGCCTATAGAACACATTTACAATTCTTTGCATAAAACATGATCTGTAACGGGCGCGACCGTGGGGACACTACAACATATGGTCACGGTTTTGGTTTCATGTATTATGTTTTGATCATCCTTGAAATTGCACTTAACATTTACATGTCTTGAATCCTTACTTTGCCTTTTCTAAATCAGAGGTATCTCTATTGTTGACATATGATCTCATCAATGTGGATGTATCTTGATAATGACAAAGTATTCGTGATGATCACATGGATGATGACTCTGTGTTTTGCCTATTTTTCCAATGCCCAAATCCCTTTTTGCACATGGAAGTTATATCGTCTATGCTTTTATTAGCTTTTTCTTTGAAGGTGTTATCAAGTTTTATACATCAATTTTCCATGGGACAACATAAGGTATGTGCAATACTTATTTGTGATGATTTTATGATTATTTATTTTTAATTGAGTGAGTGCAATTGATTAATATCTTTTTGTTTTCTTGAAACAAGTAAAAAATGTGATCCATCCCTCGATCTGACCCTTGATCCGACCCTCGATCCAGCCTTCGATCCGACCCTCTATCTGACCCTCGCAGTGCAATGCAGTTGGAGGCTGGCATATTGGTGGGCTCTCCTTGGCGAATCTGACACATGGGTTTTGTTCATGCTCAAGCCCTCCAGCTATGGAACTCGTCACATTTAAATTCGAGTAGTTGAGTCAACCTCTATTTTGAGAAAACGAGGTTGTTGGAGATATGTTGTTTGTTGTCAGAATTTAATGAATTTCTATTTTAAAGAGAGAGTCGACCCTTTCAGGTCGACCTCTCAGTTGTGTTATAAACTATATAAATATTGGAGTCTCTCGGGATGAACACACACACATTATTTTATATATATAGCCATTATCTTGAATTACTATGTAAAAAATATGTTTTGATGTTAATAGGAATGGTATGCTAAGTTTGTGACTGCATCTTACGTTGGAGTAGTGCCACGACTATCTGGGGGGGCCATCGTTTGGGTAGCTTGTTTATATTGTTGTACATTGACATTTTCACATCTAACTTTCATTACTTGCTAATTTCGGGTTGCTTGTTAAATTTGTGTTACTGTGTATATCTTTTTATATAATTTGTAGATTGCTCCCTGAATTTGTATGTTTATTACAGGGTACTCACAGTTGTCCATATTTACTTGTCCATACTCTTCCATCTAACATATTTTCATGCAGGTTGTGTTTTATTAGTGGCTATATGTTCATAGCTATCTAACTGTGCAATCACAACTTATTTCCATGTTTCATGAACTGTAAATTACTTCACAGATTGGTTATTTAGGCAGTGTCTTTCACAACTATATCTACGTTATTAAAGTTGCGAGTGTTGATTACTTCCTGTAGATTTACAATTGTTAACCAGAGTGATAGGATAGGAGCTAATTTCAAATCTCTTTGCACAAGGTTTATAGACTGTATTAATTCTAGGAATATGCATTGATATCTTCATAATGGAAAAGCTCTCCATAGATTGTCTTATTCATACTATGCATTTCTCTGTAGAAGTTAGCATCAAATTGATTCCATTTGAATTATCAGTAGTGATTAGATGCCATCGTGACATAATTCACCACAGTAGACATAACCACTACATTTGAATATTTTCACAACACTCTTTGCTTTCAGTTAGGAAGATTAATGTAAGGATAAGGTTTATTTCCTGTAGGATAAGAGTAATTGTGAGTTTTGAAGATATTCTTAAGAATAGAGTTCACTTTGAAGAATTGATTTTGAAGGATTGCTTACTTATCTAGAGAGTTGATTTCTTATATTAATTGTTCATAGTTATAGATTTCTTTTGAAGAACTATTCACTGAAGTTAATAATCTCACTGTTAATAAGTTAAATATTTCTCTGAATATCTAAAATAGAGTATGTTTTTCAAATGGATTTTATATCATCTTTTAAAATAGAATTGTAGATTGAAATAGAGTGTTTATCCTTAGGGTAAACCATTCTCTTGGCTAGTTAATCTTTTCGTTAGTTTTTCCTTTCTGCCTTGACTCATACTGTGTCACAATTATAAGTCTACTTACCTTGGTCTATAATTTAATTGAGGGAAATTGGTACATATAGTTTACCCATCATTTTTGGCGTTGTTGTCGGGGGGTTGTCCAAAGGTAGAAAATAATTAGGAAGTAGATTATTTCTGAGCATTAGTACTAGTTTGGTGGCGAGGGGACTTTAAGACGAGAGGTAAGAACCTGTGCATCTATTATAGAAGGTCCCCCCAAACCCAATGGTAGTTTTATTTTTTGTACCTCTTTCATGAACAAACCTAGGGACCCAAAGGGTAGATATATCAAAGCCAATCCAAAACTTCCAACCAAAGTTCTTTCTACCCTTTTTGGAGGGAGGAACACTCCATCTATAAACTCTGTAGAACGACACTGGAAAATTCAATTAGGAGATAGCTCAACCCAAAAATCTAAAAAAGTTTCAGAAGTGAACAAAACCGGGGAAACCATAGAGTAGAAAATTGAGACATCAACAATACTAGGACAGGAGGTAAAACCACTCGAACCTTCATCAGAACCAACCAACAAAACCTTTGCCTTTTTACCTCCATCAGGGGATTCTAACTTTGTAGATATCATTGACCCTGAACAAGTGAATTCCCTCTTTCTAGGTTCAAAAAATACAGTTGTGTCCGAAGTTGAAACAACAACTTCTGAACCAATAGTTTCAATGGGATCAAGCAAAGTTCCTGACATCCAAATAATAGATAATTCTTCCAATCAGAGGAATATATTCCGTAAAAATGAACCTTGGGACACTTCAATATATTCAAGAATAAAACCATTAAGGTATCCTCTTTTTGGGAATAAGATCAATATGGATGATTAGGAGGATCACAACCATGTGAGACATGATGAGGGAGAAGAAGTAGGAAACCAAACAAAAACCACTTTTGGGTTTCCAATTTTGGATACCACACAAAATGTTAACATGAAGAACATTCCACTCTCTACACTACCCACCTTTTATGGTAATAGCATTGAGGACCCATATACCTTCCTGTTTGAGTTTGAAATCTTGTGGAGAAGTTATAACTACTTGCAATATGCTCAAAAATTAAAACTATTTCATGCCACTCTTAAGGATTCTGCACTTAGATGGTTCATGGGATTAGGAGAGTCTAGTATTATATCTTGGGAAGATATGAAGGCCATATTCCTTAAGAAATACCAAGACTATTACAAATATAAAGATTATCGTAATGATATTTTTAAAATACAACAATTAGAAGATGAGAGTCTCAAAGATTACATGGAACAATTTGCCTATACTTCACAAAAATCGAAATATCATGACCTTCTAGATGATGCAATCATAAATATTTTTCTTAAAGGAATTTTGGAAGAATATCTGGAAAGAATTAACCTAATGGCATCAGGAGACATCTCTGATAAACCATTCACTGAGATCTGTGAGATTTGTAGAAACTACTTGAGAAGTAGGGCTAAAACTGGAAAAGGTGTTTGGGATCCCTATAGTAGAAACTCAAAAGGAGTTAGTTCTAGTGGTATTACAAGGATAGAAATAGGAAACCTGTTGGAGAACTTTAAAACTGATATTTTAAGTACAATAGGTTCCCAATTGGACACTTTAAATATTAAGAAGAAATAGGACGAAGAGAATGCAACAATGTGCATATTTTGTCCAATGTGCAGGAGGAAGCATTCCTCAAGGGAATGCTCATTAGACAACATTTCAGTTTGTGGTTTTTGTACTGAAGATCATCCAACTAAAAAATTCCCATCACTTCCTGGTTTATTAGCCATTTATAAAAGTGGGGATCCCAAGGAATATTCGTATGCACCTAGAAGGCCATGGCAGCCTAGGATTCAACCTACGTACCATGATCTACTACCTCAAGCTCCACTTTAGTACCAACAACCACAATAGTGGAACTCACCAAATTGGCAAAGCTGGTCTCCATAGTATGCTTCACACCATCCTTGGCTACAAGGATGGAGAGGGGGACATACCCAAGAACACACTCATATTCCACTTGTTTCTATTGCCACTCATCCTTACCCACAGTTTCCACCAAACATCAAATAATTTTTTCCAGATTTTGTCCCCCCACCTTTACCTCCTATTCCACAATAAACTCATCAATTTCAAAATACAAATTCCCCAAGACTAACATTATTACCAGCACAACCGGTTCCTAACCTGAATAATAAACCAACTCAACCTCTTCATAATGTTGAGCTGCAAATGTTCCCGACATATTTTATTTCTCCCGTTCCATTACATGAGATTAAACTAAGGTCAGGGAAATTTCTGGATAAACAAAAGCCTTCAGTAGTCATCTAGGAAGAAGAAGAATATGAAACTCCCAACCATCCCATGGATGATACTAAGTGGGAATATTTTATTATTCCCAAAGACCAAGAAAAAAAGCTTCCCCAAAGCGAATCTTTGCAAACTACAAAGCTTCTCCCTATCTAGATAGATTAGCAATCGAAAAACCAATGATTTGACTGGAATTTGACATTATAAATGAATTAAAGAATATATGTGTCAAAATTTCCCTATTAAAAGCCACAAAGGACATTCCAATTTATAGTAAGGTGATCGAGGAATTGTGTATCAAAAATCCAAGTAGGAAACAAAAAGATCCTCCAATAGTACATCTGATCGGAGAGTTGTCTGAGTACATATCATAGTAGCCTAGGGTCATAAAGTATGCAAAACCAGTGAATATCGTAGTAACGATAACCATTAATAAGGTTCCCATTGGAAATACTCTCATAGACCTAAGGGCAGTCATTAATGTTATGACTGTCACTACCTTAGAAGAATTACAGTTGAAACACTTCCTTAGACCTACCCCAACTATTTTGGAATTAGCAGATAAGACAAAAGTTATACCTGAAGAAATCTTGGATGATATCATAGTCACATTAACATCTTGGGAATACCCAGTAGACTTCCTTGTCATTCATTCAAAGGATCCTGTTAAAGGGCATCTTGTTATCTTGGGAAGACCTTGGTTGGCCACATCCAATGCATTTATTGGCTATAGAGAAGGTGAAATGACTATGATCTCTAATGGACTTTCTATAAAGAAACTTACCATATAACCACCAACTCAACGTGTTATAGAGAATGTATGGTGGCTTGAATGTCCATATGAGAATGAAAACTGGGAAGAACCTGTGTTTCCTAGTGATCACTTTTGGGCACTTCAGGATAAAACAACGAAGAATGTGCTAAATCAATTCATTTATGCAATCACATGTGTTGATTTTCCTCAATATTTTCCCCAATTTGAGTATATGTTTGGTGAAGAATTTCAAGAACAATTGGACCCATCAACTCTGTCTTCAACATCTTTTATCTTTGAGATAGATGAATCTGCCATATCTTATACCATGCCTTATGAGATTAGTCCTGGAAAATTCCTACATATAAATTATAGACTGGATGCATATCAACACGAACAATTAGTGAATGTCCTTAAGGACCAATCAGGAGCATTCACCTGAGAATATACCGATATGAGGGGTATACACCCCAACACATGCATTCATCATATATATACCCAGGGAGAAGTAACACATGTTAAGCAACCTTAGAGAAGGATGAATATGGCACTCAAAGATATAGTGAAGGGGGAAATACATAAACTATTGAATGTCGGTTTTATTTATCCAATTTCTGATAGCAAATGGGTATCCCCATTTGTAGTGGTTCCAAAGAAAGTAACCGAAAAATAGAGAATTTGTGTTGATTTCCGAGAACTTAATAAGGCCACTCTTAATGATTATTTTCCTCTTCTCTTCATTGACCAAGTCTTGGATACCTTTTCAGGAAAGTGATGCTTTTCCTTTCTTGATGGATATAGTGGATACAATCAAATTATAATAGAACCTAAGGATTAGGAAAAGACTACTTTCACTTGTCCTTGGGGCACTTATGCCTATAGGGTCCTACCATTTGGTCTGTGTAACACTCCCACCACATTCCATCGAGCAGTATTGGTGATATTTGATGACCTCATTCATGACTGTGTGGAAGTGTATATGAACGATTTTACAGTATATGGCAATGCTTATCAAGAAGCCCTAGATAACCCGAAGAAATTTATTATTAGATGTCAAGATATGAATTTATCCATAAGTCATGAGAAGTGTAAAATGTTATTGATTGAAGGAGTAGTCTTAGGGAATCATGTTCCATTTGAAGGGATTAAAGTGGATATTTCTAATATTGAGGTAATTGTCAAACTCCCACCTCTAAAGACTCAAAAAGAGTTGAGAATATTTCTTGGACGTGTCGGATACTACCGATGATTCATTGAAAATTTTACAAAGATTGTTGCACTAATGTTTGGATTTCTTACAAAATATGTTGACTTTCTTTGGAATGACCATTGTCAAACTGCCTTTGAAACTCTAAAAGCTAAATTATATGTGGAACTAGTTCTTAGGGGGCCTAATTGGTCCCTTCCATTTTGTATATCCACTGATGCCTCCGATACTGCAATAAAAGGAGTGTTAGGATAAAAAGAAGACCGATAATCCTATAACATTTACTTTGTGAGTAAGAACTTGACCCTTGCTGAGATAAAATATACAATCACTGAGAAAGAATTCTTGGCAGTCGTACATGCCATCAACAAGTTTCGCCATTATATCACACAATATGAGGTAATTGTACAGACAGATCACTCTGCCATTATATTTCTCATGAAAAAACCTATTACCAATGGTCGAGTAACTAGGTGGCTCCTTTTATTACAAGAGTTCAATATCACTGTCCTTGATCGACCAGGAAAAGAGAACTTAGTAGCTGATTTTCTCTCTCACATTAATCATAAAGGTGATAGTATTCTTGTTGATGATAGTTTTCCAGATGAGCATCTCTTTGCCATCTCCGTAAACACTTTGTGGTTTGCAGATATGGAAAATTATTTAGCTACTAGAAAATTACCAACTCATTTATCACCTCATGAAAAACATCGAATTATAACACAAAGCGCTAACTACTCTTGGGTTGGCCATGACCGTTTTTGTACTAGACCAGATTTGATTATTCGTAGATGTGTCCGGGAATATGAGATAGCCGAAATCCTATGAAGTTGTCATGATGTACTATGTGGTGAACATTTTTCCAATAAACATACAACATATAAGGTTTTACATTCATGTTACTATTGGCCTAGCATTTTTAAGGATGCTGCCAAATATGTGAGAAGATGTGATAGTTTTTATAGGATAGGAAGACCCACATCAGCTGATGAAATACCCTTACGTACCGAAGTTATGATAGAACCTTTTGAAAAATGGGCCCTTGATTTTGTAGGACCAATTTCCCCCATGTCTCGTAAGAAGAATTATATTCTTGTTTGCACAAATTACTGCACTAAGTGGGTAGGGGAAAAAGCCTCATTTAGGGCTACTGAAAAATCAGTTGTTGAGTTTATTTATGAATATATTTCTACCCGCTTCAGTGTTCCTTGTGAGATTGTCCCAGACCAGGGTACACAATTTACTTTAAGATAATAAAGGAATTAATAGAAAAATATGGTATAAAGCATCGTAAGTCCTCTCCATACCATCCACAAGCTAATGGCCAAGTGGAATCGACAAAAAAAGTATTGGAAACTATCCTAACCAAAACTGTCCAACTACACCATAGAGATTGGGTTGACAGACTTCTAGAGGCTTTGTGGGCATATCGTACCACATGGAGAAACGCCACTGGACATACCCCATATGAAATAGTTTATGGAAAACAAGTACTCTTACCTATTGAATTCCAAGTAAGAACCTTTCGTATTGTTGCACAATTGGGATTAGATTTAGACGAGGCACAAAAACAATGGGTCCTACAATTGAACGAATTGGATGAAATTAGACAAGATGCTATCTAAAGGACAATCTTAGTTCAAAACCAGAGAAACAAATGATATGATAAATTCATTAAATAGAAACAAATTCAACCTAGAGATTGGGCTCTATTGTTTGATTCAAGATTTACAAATTTTAAAGGCAAACTTACCACTCGATGGTTGGGTCCTTATGAAGTGGTTATTGTGTTCGATAATGGGGTTGTGAAGATAAAAACAATTGATGATGGACAAGTTTCTTTTGTAGTGAATGGATATAGACTTAAACTTTACCACATGACCATTTCTAAAGAATATTTTATACAAGTCATGTCAATCGACAAGGCATTGGACTTGGTGGATGTGGAAGTCTCTTCTCCTTCCCCTTGTTCTTGAAATATTTTGATTTCTGATTGTACATATGTAAATATTTTGGAGTGTGGTTTTTGACAAACAGTTTTAGAAATTTTTTACAGGTATTCATCTAACAATAAGTGGACAAATCCAAGGAGACATAAATGGAATTATTTTACTTCAAAATAAGATGTTGTTGTATTTAAACTATGTTGTCTTCTTAAGCACCAATTAAATAATGAATGTTTTTATCATGATTAGAAATTGTTTTCTTTAAATTAGCCATTTTTAGTTTTTACAATATTTATATCTTCCTTTCTCTCAAGGCATATTTCATGGCAGTTGCTCATAACCTCCACCACTAGAGGAGATAAGGAAGTGAGATTTTGTCTTATCAAACCTAGATGTTAATAGTACAATCCCTCCAGAACCCTGAGTAGGTGAGTAAAGTATCTTTATGAAAGAGTAGAAAGAAGGTATGGCTAGCGGTTAACTATGGAAACATCAATATAACTTCAAATAGAAGAAAGTGAGTAGGGACTATAGATACCTATATGTTATTTTCCAATGGAACCATCCACCACACATTAAAAATGCTTGAATGTACCATATCTTCAGATTGACTATGCCCACTTAAGTATCCCTTACATTAGGACAATCTATAAGGGATGCATAAAGAAGAATCATCCTCCAACTCAAATAGCATCCTAGTCCATAAAAATATTTTTAGAGCTGCCTCCCCATCTCCTTGCAAAAAGAAACATTCATACACAAATCTTAAAGATGGTAGTAAGGACCAGTCTCTACTATAAAAAGGGTGTAAGAGGCTAACCCGTCGGGATACTGAACAGGTGTTGGCAGCGGGTACCGGCCTATGGTATGACTAGGTAAACCCGTTGGAGTATTGAACATGATTTCTAGAAGCGGGGCATTCTACCTAGAGAGGGTGATGATTTGACAAACAATAAATAAAATTCCTGATCTTAAAACTTTTCCTAATGTACAACACTACTTCTAGACAGGGCTGAAAAGAAGTATGCATGGTTAAACGAAGGTAAATGTGCTCCATTAATCTGCCATTGGGAACTAACTTTAAGATAATCTTCAGACTCTCTCACCTTACTCTTCTTAACTATATGTAGGATGTTCTGTCCTACAGGTGGGGCCATATTTTTAACTGTCTTGTTAGGATATTGTGTGAAATTTATCTATACACTTGGAAACTATAAATCTTAGGCTATTGGAAGGATTGACTGGTTTCCTATATCTATGAATGTGAAGTGTCACAATACTTAGGAGTGGGGGAGGGGTTTCCTGAGCTCAAAAACGTTAAACATTGCCTATCTTTATTACAATCCCATGAGAAAAGGAAGTAGGATTTCTATCAAAATTCTATCATATTGTCTTTTTACAATATCTCAGGCTATTATATTAGCAGTCGTTTGTATTGGCATGATAAGCTTTATACTGCTGACATAATTTTATTTTTATAATTAATAAGACTGTTGTATATTTTTTTTTATCTATGTTTATAACTAAAGATGGATGTTACAATCCTATCCATGCTCTTGTTCACCATGCCTGCCGGAAATCTTCAATTCTGAGTAATATGGGCGAATGTTCGCTTACTATTGTATAGTTTTCACCTACACAGGGGACCATTTGGAGGACCAGATGGAGTACCATATGGAGGATCATATGGAGGACCAGATAAGGTATTGTATAAAAATTGCAACTGTAAATGTGATTTTCATGATCTCGTTCAGGTATGATCACTAGAGTTGATTACATTCGTTGAAGTGATGAATTAAGTGGTGTATTTATCTTTTAAAAGGGCAAATTAAAATCACAATTTCATTTTATGATCATAATGTCCAAGTCTTAGACTTGGAAATTGATCAAATCTATTATGTGATTTGATTTTACCTCCAAAGTACAAATCATTCAAATTTTAAATCCNAACATTTGAATATTGTCACAACACTCTTTGATTTCAGTTAGGCAGATTAATGTAAGGATAAGGTTTATTTCTTATAGGATAAGAGTAATTGTGAATTTTGAAGATATTCTTAAGAGTAGAGTTCACTTTGAAGAATTGATTTAGAAGGATCACTTACTTATTCAAAGAGTTGCTTGCTTAGATTAATTGTTCATAGTTATAGATTGTTTTTGAAGAACTGATCACTTAAGTTAATAAGCTCATTGTTCATAAGTTAAAGATTGCTCTGAATATATAAAATAGAGTATGTTGTTCAAATGGATTTTAAATCATCCTTTAAAATAGAACTGTAGATTGAAATAGAGTGTTGATCCTTAGGGTAAACCATTCACTTGGCTAGTTAATCTTTCAGTTATTTTTTCCTTTCTACCTTGACTCATATTGTGTCACAACTCTAAGTCTACTTACCCTAATTGATAATTTAATTGAGGGAAATTAGTACATATAGTTTACCCATCAATGGACATGGTGAATGAATGATATAATCCTTTAATCTCATGGTTACATTTGATGCTCTTAATTCAAGTCTTGTGGTGACATTCTATCTTAAGTGTCATTGATATATGATTCACATGGGAATTCATTTTTTCTAGCATTTACATGATTCCATGATTGATGTTTCTTTGAGCTATTGAAATTGAGCAAGTTCCATTTCTATCTATTTTCCACGCATAATCACATTTTATGAATAAACACACTTCTATAAGTAATTTTCTATCTAATGCTTGTTCAAGTCTATTGGTTTGAAAAACTATTCACATGCTTTACACTTGCGTTACACCCTGAGATTGAGTAGTAACAAACTACTAAGTTGAGTTAGATAATTCCCCTCCTTACTCAAAGACCTAACTTGAATTGTAGGGATTCCCCCTTTGACTAGGATACACTTTCCTATAGTCTAAAGAGTGGGGAAAAGACACCGAGGTGACAATGGATGGCTTCTCTCAGAGTTTTTTCTAGGCTATCTCATAGGGGTTAACACTTTTCCCTCTAGGAAAGAGTTTGATCTATAAAAATCCATTTACTAAGAAATCATGAGCCTCTTGTTCCTTGTTTTTCCTATTCCAACAATGGATTTGATAATTAAAAAGTGTCTACTCTCCACAATGGTTGTCCACAAAGGAGTTTCCTACCTACAACATTCCAAAGATATTTTGTAGTCAAGGAGGTCACAGGGCCCTCCCATGAAGAGATTTTGGGCAAAGTGTTGCA
>JZKD02S1333727.1:0-11729 GCA_000966675.3 Picea glauca | reverse complement strand
GTTTTCACCCTTTGGAGTGTTACTAGGTCATATTGTTTGTAAGAAGGGACTATTGGTAGACCCATCTAATATTTCCATTATAGTTGATATACCCCCTCCTATATCAGTCAAACAGTTGTGCACTGTGTTGGGACACAATGGATATTACAGGAAGTTCATTAAAGGCTATGCACAAATCACAAAACCCATGGAGAATCTTTTGAAAAAATACCGTCAGTTTCATTGGACAGAAGAATGCCAGCAGAGCTTCGACTCACTGAAACAAAAAATGGTTACTGTGCCTATTTTGGTTTTCCTAGATTGGAGCAAGGAATTTCATGTGCATGTCGATGCATCTTCTATTATATTAGGAGTTGTGTTAGCACAACCATGCACTAGAGACGTTGAACACCCTTTAGCCTTTGCTAGCAAGAAGCTATCAACAACTGATATTAATTACACCACCACTGAGAGAGAAGGGTTAGCCATGGTGTATGCACTACAGAAGTTTCTCCACTACTTGTTGGGAGGACACTTTAAAATGTTTATTGATCGCTCCACGTTGAAATAACTAGTCAAAAATCCAGTGTTGGGGGGGAGAATATGCAGATGGCTTTTGCTATTTCAGGAATATGATTTCAAGATCGTGGTTAAGCCAGGAAGAATGAATAAAGGTCCTGACCACTTGTCGAGGTTGGAACATGGAGAAGAGCCTACTAGTTTGAAGGATGCACTGCTGGATGCACAGTTGTTGGCCATTATAAATATTGATGATCACTTCATGGAGATAGTCCAGTTCCTGCCAATAGGAATGTCACCCAGTGAATATACAATCACCCAGAAGAAACAACTAGTAGTGCGTGCTACAGACTTTTCACTTATAGCTGGACAACTATACAAGATGGGACCTGATGAGATATTGAGGAGGTGTGTTATGGAGGTAGAGAGACCATTGATTCTCACAGAATCTCATGAAGTCATCGTAGGTGGACACTACACGGAAAAAGAAACAACGCATAAGGTTATTAGAGCTAGCCTTTGGTGGCCTACCTTACACAGAGATGCTAAGGACTATTACAGAGCCTGTGATGTATGCCAAAGAGTTGGAAAACCATCTAGAAGAGATGAAATGTCTTCAGAACCACAACTGACCCTACAATATATTGAGAAATGGGCCATTGATTTTGTGGGACCTATAAATCCACCAGGCAAGCGCACAGGAGATAGATACATAATCACTATGACAGAGTGCTTAACTAGATGGGCCAAAGCAAGAGTAGTTAGAGATTGTAGTGCAACTACAGCTGTGCAATTCATATTTGATGACATCATAACCAGGTTGGATGCCTGAAGATCCTTATGAGCGATCAAGACACACATTTCATCAATAATACAATTGAAGCCTTGTCTGAGGAATTTTCAATCCATCATTAGAAGAGCATACCCTACCATCCACAAGAAAACGAGACAGTTGAAGCATTCAACAAGATTTTGGAGACAGTGTTGATGAAGATTTGTAGTGTGAACAGGGATGACTAGGATTTAAGATTACCAATAGTACTATGGGCCTATAGAACCACTTGCAAGAAGCTAACAATGCAGACCCCCTTTAAGTTGTTTTATGGTCTCGAAGCAGTTGTCCTGATGGAAAATTTGGTCCCAAGATTAAGAATCACAACCTTTATAGATATGGATGACACTGGTGTTGTTCAAGAGAGGCTTGCACAGTTGGTCGAACTAGAAGAAGATAAATTTATTGTAGGATTCCATTAGTAGGTACAAAAGGCCTACCATGACAGACACATCAAGAAGAAGGCAGTTAAGCAAGGCGATTTGGTATTGATATATGTCTGCAAATTCATGAAGCATCTCGGAAAGTTCATAACATATTGGCTAGGGCCATATGAGGTTGTCTATGTCATGGAAGGAGGAGTTGAACAAATGAAGGCCTTGAATAGGGAATGGAAGGAAGGTTTGATGAACGGAAGCCAGTTGAAACTGTACTATTCCAACCAGCTACCTTGAAACTCTCACTAAAAGAATAAGGAAAACGGTCCAGGTACCAGGTGCAGCTGAAACTGGGTACCAGACACAAAAAATATAGTTTGCACAAGGAAGGGAGGGATAGAGAAAAAATCACAGGCTACTCTGCGTAGCCTGAAGTTGAAGAAAATTAGAAGGATCAGATCTGAAGTGCCTCATGATGAGTCACAAGTGAGTGTTGGGGGCCCTTGGGTATGGAAGTAATTGAAGAGTAAAGAAGAAAAGATGAAATGTGAACTGCGTGAAAGACACAATGACTGGTACTAGGTCAAAGTGAGCAGAAGAGAAGAAAGATGGTGCAAAGTAAGAGAAATGAAGTTGTTGGACGAAAAGATCGAGGATGATAGATCAGTAAGGAATATGGATTGTGGACAACTCAACAAGTGGAAAAGGCCATCGTTGGATTCTTTGGAGCACCGCGTGATAAGGAAAGAAAGACAGGTTGATGAAGCTTTGAAAATGCGATTCAAGTTGACCTAGGGTTTCAATATCTAGGGTTTTGACACCTAGGTTTCAATGTAAGGATGTCCAAGAGCTATTGTAATGTATAAATAAAGGTATAAAGGACCTGGGATGGGTTGGTGCTAAGTTGGTTGAGAGTTCATTGTTATCGTCTGATTGAGTGGGTACTACTATGTGAGAGAGAAGATTTGTGTGGGAGGCCTTCGGTATTGTAATATCTTCAGATGGGTGAGAAGATCAACCTTGCAGTTGGGTGCGTAGGGTGGAAGCAGAGATAAAGAGAGAGAGATCTGTAAGTAAGAGCGCAGATAGAACTGTATTTTTTCAAATAATATATCAAGAAACATAGTTATGTGGACGTATCCCTAGGGAGGGGGTGAACCACGTATATCTTTGTGTTGTGTGTGATTGCTATTGTTTTCTCTTGTTTATGGATATATTGTTATTGCATTATTGTGTTAGATTTGACAAATAGTTGTGTGAAGTATATCTAAGATGGTAATTGATATCTAGATGTTGTGTTGTTCTTGTATTGGATCCACTTTGTATTCCCTTGGTTGGAGACATCTGTGTTCTGTAACCCCCCATAGCTACTTCGGGTGAGACTGCATCTGCCTCGCAGGTGTTGTCGAAAGGGCCAGTAGTTAGGGCTTGTTGGTGCGCTCTTGGAGTTGAACCCTAGGTCTTCCCCTGTGCCAACAACATCAGTTATTGGATCATGTAGGAATTGAAATGACCTTTGCATTGATTCCAATGAAACTTCTTGATTTTATATGTGTTTATCTTTCAGTACATGCTCAGGGATATTAGCAACATTTTTCTTCAAAAACTGAAATGAATTAAAGCTTAATATTATAGAATTATACTGTATCAATTCATCTGTGGTTTGACTATCAATATAACTCAAGGGTTGCAGTCCTAGATCTAGAACTAATTCCATGTCATCAATGACATCCTCAACATATTCATTAGAACATTCTTCATCCCTACTACTGATAACTTGGTTATAATTTTCTCTCAAAAATTGAAATGAAGAAAAACATAAGGGCAAAGACTTACCACTTACTCTTAGATTTTATGCACTTCCCTTATTGTTGTCATAATTAACATGCACATGCTGATTGTCATATTTGATCTGTAACTGATCTTCTTCCTTTTCCCAACAAGATACCTCTATTTGCTTTGAAGAATCAACCTTAATGTAGACATCATCATATTGATCATACTTGGGTAAATCATTCATGAAAGAAATGTCATCAAACATACACATCATATTAGTTGATTGCTCCTTTGCAAGCTGATTTTGAATTTCATCATTGACCATGTCGTGAATTGAATACACAAAATAATCATTTTCTAATCTATGATACCAAGGCTGAGCTGCAAAATGCTTGGGAACAATGACCCTTTATTTCTCTGTAACCAATGGAACATGATGCTTTTGGACAACAAGTTCATTTCTCATGATAACTTTCTGCATCATCTCTTTCATTGTGTTTGTCAAAATGTCTAGCTTCACCTCTGAAGATGTCAGATGCTTCTTTGCTATTTTCTTCCTTTCTTCTGCCTTCATCTTTGACCTTTTGATCAACAAATTAGCTTCCACACTAATTACATTGTCCTACATCTCCTGGAGTGCAGTAGTGTTCCTTTCTCTAAACTGAAATGCCATCTCTGGATCAAAGGCATTTGGGTAGTGTTTGAGAGATAAAACAAGAGTGGGTTTTATATCAATAGGCATTGAATTGTAAACTTGATTGAACCTAGCTGAAAAGTGATGCACTGTTTCTCTTGGTTGTCTTTTCAAATGATCATACTCTTCTAAAATAAGAAATATATTTCTCTTGATCTCTCATTTACCAAGGAAGACTCCTACAAACTGATGAAAATTGGATATGATTGCAACTGAAAAACTTTTGAACCATTCCTTAGCTCTATCTTGCAAAGATAGAGAAAAAATTCAAATGCAGACATCATTTTCCTCAACCTCAAAAAGATCAATAAAAATCTCAGAACCCTGAATGTGTTTCTCAGCAGTGATGTTACCATATTCTCCATCAAACTTGGGAAGATATTTGTAATAATTTGCAGGGAAATCATGGAGTATAGGAGGTAAGACAAGGGGCTTGTATCCATATGGAATATTTACAAGTGCAAGAGGATGTACAAGGACTATAAAGCTAGGCTTGATCTCTTGAGGCTCATCAGGTTGAATTTGATCAAAATAAGTTTCAGTAATATGGTCTTGGCCGGGATCATAAAAAGAGAAGAAATAATTAAAAATAAAACCTATTATGCCTTGGATAAAATTCCAACTTGCATACCTGATCTTTTCAGATTGTCTTGTCATGTTTCAAGTTCTTCCTCTAGTGGAGTCTTTGAAATTGAGTGGAGTTTATTGGATTTACCAGGTGGATGATTCAGGCTTCTTATGTTTAATCACTATCCATCATCAGTAATCAGATCTGGAACTTGATATGCTTTTCTGAGGAACATTCCCCAATATGGTCGCCATTATGTTATCACTCTGTAATTTCTCAGGCCAAAGAAGAAATGGGCAGAGGTAACTACAAACCTCTTTGGAGTCGAAGATCTATCCCTCATAGACCTAGAGAGGGATCTCTCTATAAGATTTAGCTTTTTTTGGATTAGAATGTTAGGCTAGTTATGAAAGTAAAGGTTTTGGTTTTTAAATTATTTTGTTGGAACAACCAGGGAGGGCCATTGGGCAATTGAGTCAATGAGGTTTTGTTCAATCAAGGCAGGTTCTACACTAAACATAACATGGAAGGATAGGCACCTATGTTGGATTCTTAAGATTGATGAGTGATTTGAAAATAAATGTGAGGGGATCAGATTATACTAGAGAAATTGAGAATTATGGAACTAACCCTCAAGAAGAAAACATTGAAATTATCCAAATTCAGGAACAAAGTGCACATCAAAACAAATTATGTCCCTTAGTCTTCTATTGAATAATTCAGATTGGAAACAC
The DNA here is from genome assembly GCA_000966675.3 of Picea glauca. Classification (NCBI taxonomy): domain Eukaryota; kingdom Viridiplantae; phylum Streptophyta; class Pinopsida; order Pinales; family Pinaceae; genus Picea; species Picea glauca. Next base: position 6,250 of record JZKD02S1333727.1, on the reverse strand, counting down.
ATAAAATTATAACAGAGAAAGGAGAAACATAAACAAAAGTAGATGTACTTCACCAACATAAATGACACAAGAATCATGTAAATGCCTCAACTGTATTACTAAAGTTTTAAAAGAAAGGATGGCTCTGTGAGATCTGCTACAATATTAGTTCCATTCTACTAGTAGGTCCCAACTGATCAACCCCTAATACTTCGAAATCAAAAGTATTTATAAATTATTTACAATGAACTCTGTCATTAATGAGTATGATCAAATTTAGGAAAATCTAAACTAATTAGATTTCATATTACAAAAATACAAGGATTATGTAGATCTGCTTAGGTTTCTAGTTCTTGATTAGTTGGAGGTTGTTGACGATCTGTCATCATTTCTGTTGTGTTTTTGGTCTTTTGCTGCTGTCTGTGCTTTGCCCGGTCAATTTGATTATTCGTCTCCCAAAATTCTGAAAAAATAAGATCTAAGGAAGTCTTCGATTCTCCCAATCTGAGATGTCTGTGTAAACTATGAGGGAGGTTTTTGTATATCATTTTGTTTTGAGAAAAACTCTCGGTTTTTTGAAATTCATCTCCAATTGTCCAGGATATGGGTTTGAAAAAGATGTGTCAAACATGAAAATCCAGAATCTTGAAAAATAGGGCTTAAAGATGATGTTGATTCTCCCAAACCATGGCACCTGTGCAANATTTCAGGAATATGATTTCAAGATCGTGGTTAAGCCAGGAAGAATGAATAAAGGTCCTGACCACTTGTCGAGGTTGGAACATGGAGAAGAGCCTACTAGTTTGAAGGATGCACTGCTGGATGCACAGTTGTTGGCCATTATAAATATTGATGATCACTTCATGGAGATAGTCCAGTTCCTGCCAATAGGAATGTCACCCAGTGAATATACAATCACCCAGAAGAAACAACTAGTAGTGCGTGCTACAGACTTTTCACTTATAGCTGGACAACTATACAAGATGGGACCTGATGAGATATTGAGGAGGTGTGTTATGGAGGTAGAGAGACCATTGATTCTCACAGAATCTCATGAAGTCATCGTAGGTGGACACTACACGGAAAAAGAAACAACGCATAAGGTTATTAGAGCTAGCCTTTGGTGGCCTACCTTACACAGAGATGCTAAGGACTATTACAGAGCCTGTGATGTATGCCAAAGAGTTGGAAAACCATCTAGAAGAGATGAAATGTCTTCAGAACCACAACTGACCCTACAATATATTGAGAAATGGGCCATTGATTTTGTGGGACCTATAAATCCACCAGGCAAGCGCACAGGAGATAGATACATAATCACTATGACAGAGTGCTTAACTAGATGGGCCAAAGCAAGAGTAGTTAGAGATTGTAGTGCAACTACAGCTGTGCAATTCATATTTGATGACATCATAACCAGGTTGGATGCCTGAAGATCCTTATGAGCGATCAAGACACACATTTCATCAATAATACAATTGAAGCCTTGTCTGAGGAATTTTCAATCCATCATTAGAAGAGCATACCCTACCATCCACAAGAAAACGAGACAGTTGAAGCATTCAACAAGATTTTGGAGACAGTGTTGATGAAGATTTGTAGTGTGAACAGGGATGACTAGGATTTAAGATTACCAATAGTACTATGGGCCTATAGAACCACTTGCAAGAAGCTAACAATGCAGACCCCCTTTAAGTTGTTTTATGGTCTCGAAGCAGTTGTCCTGATGGAAAATTTGGTCCCAAGATTAAGAATCACAACCTTTATAGATATGGATGACACTGGTGTTGTTCAAGAGAGGCTTGCACAGTTGGTCGAACTAGAAGAAGATAAATTTATTGTAGGATTCCATTAGTAGGTACAAAAGGCCTACCATGATAGACACATCAAGAAGAAGGCATTTAAGCAAGGCGATTTGGTATTGATATACGACCGCAAATTCATGAAGCATCTCGGAAAGTTCATAACATATTGGCTAGGGCCATATGAGGTTGTCTATTTCATGGAAGGAGGAGTTGCACAAATGAAGGCCTTGAATAGGGAATGGAAGGAAGGTTTGATGAACAGAAGCCAGTTGAAACTGTACTATTCCAACCAGCTACCTTGCAACTCTCACTAAAAGAATAATGAAAACGGTCCAGGTACCAGGTGCAGTTGAAACTGGGTACCAGACACAAAAAATATAGTTTGCACAAGGAAGGGAGGGATAGAGAAAAAATCACAGGCTGCTCTGTGTAGCCTGAAGTTGAAGAAAATTAGAAGGATCAGATATGAAGTGCCTCATGATGAGTCACAAGTGAGTGTTGGGGGCCCGTTGGCCCTTGGGTATGGAAGTAATTGAAGAGTAAAGCAGAAAAGACGAAATGTGAACTGCGTGAAAGACACAATGACTGGTACTAGGTCAAAGTGAGCATAAGAGAAGAAAGATGGTGCGAAGTAAGAGAAAGGAAGTTGTTGGACGAAAAGATCGAGGATGATAGATCAGTAAGGAATATGGATTGTGGACAACTCAACAAGTGGAAAAGGCCACCGTTGGATTCTTTGGAGCACCACGTGATAAGGAAAGAAAGACAGGTTGATGAAGCTTTGAAAATGCGATTCAAGTTGACCTAGGGTTTCAATATCTAGGGTTTTGACACCTAGGTTTCAATGTAAGGATGTCCAAGAGCTATTGTAATGTATAAATAAAGGTATAAAGGACCTGGGATGGGTTGGTGCTAAGTTGGTTGAGAGTTCATTGTTATCGTCTGATTGAGTGGGTACTACTATGTGAGAGAGAAGATTTGTGTGGGAGGCCTTCGGTATTGTAATATCTTCAGATGGGTGAGAAGATCAACCTTGCAGTTGGGTGCGTAGGGTGGAAGCAGAGATAAAGAGAGAGAGATCTGTAAGTAAGAGCGCAGATAGAACTGTATTTTTTCAAATAATATATCAAGAAACATAGTTATGTGGACGTATCCCTAGGGAGGGGGTGAACCACGTATATCTTTGTGTTGTGTGTGATTGCTATTGTTTTCTCTTGTTTATGGATATATTGTTATTGCATTATTGTGTTAGATTTGACAAATAGTTGTGTGAAGTATATCTAAGATGGTAATTGATATCTAGATGTTGTGTTGTTCTTGTATTGGATCCACTTTGTATTCCCTTGGTTGGAGACATCTGTGTTCTGTAACCCCCCATAGCTACTTCGGGTGAGACTGCATCTGCCTCGCAGGTGTTGTCGAAAGGGCCAGTAGTTAGGGCTTGTTGGTGCGCTCTTGGAGTTGAACCCTAGGTCTTCCCCTGTGCCAACAACATCAGTTATTGGATCATGTAGGAATTGAAATGACCTTTGCATTGATTCCAATGAAACTTCTTGATTTTATATGTGTTTATCTTTCAGTACATGCTCAGGGATATTAGCAACATTTTTCTTCAAAAACTGAAATGAATTAAAGCTTAATATTATAGAATTATACTGTATCAATTCATCTGTGGTTTGACTATCAATATAACTCAAGGGTTGCAGTCCTAGATCTAGAACTAATTCCATGTCATCAATGACATCCTCAACATATTCATTAGAACATTCTTCATCCCTACTACTGATAACTTGGTTATAATTTTCTCTCAAAAATTGAAATGAAGAAAAACATAAGGGCAAAGACTTACCACTTACTCTTAGATTTTATGCACTTCCCTTATTGTTGTCATAATTAACATGCACATGCTGATTGTCATATTTGATCTGTAACTGATCTTCTTCCTTTTCCCAACAAGATACCTCTATTTGCTTTGAAGAATCAACCTTAATGTAGACATCATCATATTGATCATACTTGGGTAAATCATTCATGAAAGAAATGTCATCAAACATACACATCATATTAGTTGATTGCTCCTTTGCAAGCTGATTTTGAATTTCATCATTGACCATGTCGTGAATTGAATACACAAAATAATCATTTTCTAATCTATGATACCAAGGCTGAGCTGCAAAATGCTTGGGAACAATGACCCTTTATTTCTCTGTAACCAATGGAACATGATGCTTTTGGACAACAAGTTCATTTCTCATGATAACTTTCTGCATCATCTCTTTCATTGTGTTTGTCAAAATGTCTAGCTTCACCTCTGAAGATGTCAGATGCTTCTTTGCTATTTTCTTCCTTTCTTCTGCCTTCATCTTTGACCTTTTGATCAACAAATTAGCTTCCACACTAATTACATTGTCCTACATCTCCTGGAGTGCAGTAGTGTTCCTTTCTCTAAACTGAAATGCCATCTCTGGATCAAAGGCATTTGGGTAGTGTTTGAGAGATAAAACAAGAGTGGGTTTTATATCAATAGGCATTGAATTGTAAACTTGATTGAACCTAGCTGAAAAGTGATGCACTGTTTCTCTTGGTTGTCTTTTCAAATGATCATACTCTTCTAAAATAAGAAATATATTTCTCTTGATCTCTCATTTACCAAGGAAGACTCCTACAAACTGATGAAAATTGGATATGATTGCAACTGAAAAACTTTTGAACCATTCCTTAGCTCTATCTTGCAAAGATAGAGAAAAAATTCAAATGCAGACATCATTTTCCTCAACCTCAAAAAGATCAATAAAAATCTCAGAACCCTGAATGTGTTTCTCAGCAGTGATGTTACCATATTCTCCATCAAACTTGGGAAGATATTTGTAATAATTTGCAGGGAAATCATGGAGTATAGGAGGTAAGACAAGGGGCTTGTATCCATATGGAATATTTACAAGTGCAAGAGGATGTACAAGGACTATAAAGCTAGGCTTGATCTCTTGAGGCTCATCAGGTTGAATTTGATCAAAATAAGTTTCAGTAATATGGTCTTGGCCGGGATCATAAAAAGAGAAGAAATAATTAAAAATAAAACCTATTATGCCTTGGATAAAATTCCAACTTGCATACCTGATCTTTTCAGATTGTCTTGTCATGTTTCAAGTTCTTCCTCTAGTGGAGTCTTTGAAATTGAGTGGAGTTTATTGGATTTACCAGGTGGATGATTCAGGCTTCTTATGTTTAATCACTATCCATCATCAGTAATCAGATCTGGAACTTGATATGCTTTTCTGAGGAACATTCCCCAATATGGTCGCCATTATGTTATCACTCTGTAATTTCTCAGGCCAAAGAAGAAATGGGCAGAGGTAACTACAAACCTCTTTGGAGTCGAAGATCTATCCCTCATAGACCTAGAGAGGGATCTCTCTATAAGATTTAGCTTTTTTTGGATTAGAATGTTAGGCTAGTTATGAAAGTAAAGGTTTTGGTTTTTAAATTATTTTGTTGGAACAACCAGGGAGGGCCATTGGGCAATTGAGTCAATGAGGTTTTGTTCAATCAAGGCAGGTTCTACACTAAACATAACATGGAAGGATAGGCACCTATGTTGGATTCTTAAGATTGATGAGTGATTTGAAAATAAATGTGAGGGGATCAGATTATACTAGAGAAATTGAGAATTATGGAACTAACCCTCAAGAAGAAAACATTGAAATTATCCAAATTCAGGAACAAAGTGCACATCAAAACAAATTATGTCCCTTAGTCTTCTATTGAATAATTCAGATTGGAAACACATAAAATTATAACAGAGAAAGGAGAAACATAAACAAAAGTAGATGTACTTCACCAACATAAATGACACAAGAATCATGTAAATGCCTCAACTGTATTACTAAAGTTTTAAAAGAAAGGATGGCTCTGTGAGATCTGCTACAATATTAGTTCCATTCTACTAGTAGGTCCCAACTGATCAACCCCTAATACTTCGAAATCAAAAGTATTTATAAATTATTTACAATGAACTCTGTCATTAATGAGTATGATCAAATTTAGGAAAATCTAAACTAATTAGATTTCATATTACAAAAATACAAGGATTATGTAGATCTGCTTAGGTTTCTAGTTCTTGATTAGTTGGAGGTTGTTGACGATCTGTCATCATTTCTGTTGTGTTTTTGGTCTTTTGCTGCTGTCTGTGCTTTGCCCGGTCAATTTGATTATTCGTCTCCCAAAATTCTGAAAAAATAAGATCTAAGGAAGTCTTCGATTCTCCCAATCTGAGATGTCTGTGTAAACTATGAGGGAGGTTTTTGTATATCATTTTGTTTTGAGAAAAACTCTCGGTTTTTTGAAATTCATCTCCAATTGTCCAGGATATGGGTTTGAAAAAGATGTGTCAAACATGAAAATCCAGAATCTTGAAAAATAGGGCTTAAAGATGATGTTGATTCTCCCAAACCATGGCACCTGTGCAA
>JZKD02S1333716.1:0-11729 GCA_000966675.3 Picea glauca | reverse complement strand
AATAAAAATATTTTTATTTAATAAAAAAAATTTCAAGATATAAATTAAAACATTTTTAAAAAATATATATACACAATATTAATATATTAATAAAGAAGAAAACATATACTGTTATAGTTAATCTGATCAGTTTTCTAACATTTCATTTTAGAAAACCATTCATTACAACGAATTTTTATTGAGAACTAGATTTGAATATATTCCTATCTAATCACGTGAAACTTTTTATTGGGCGTTTTTCTAATCAATTAATAAGTAGATTTGAATATAGTCTTAACGCATAAAGTCCTAGGAAATAATCACGTGAAACTTTTTATTGGGTGTTTTTCTAATCAATTAATTTAAATTTGACAAATGGTGTAGTTAAATATATATAAAAAAAACTTAACTCTAGTAATTAAATATATATAAAAAAACATAACTCTCAACAAAATCGATATTGATGTTGTATATCAACGAACACACTAATTTACTACTCAAAAGGGTTTAATTCGTCAACGGTCTCAGGTCTCACAGCATCCCCTCTAGCAGTTGCCATAAACGAATATCTTTGCATAATCAAATTAATTCTAGTGCTGATTTTAACAGGAAAAATTTTGACATCAAACGAAACGTTTGTCATCAAATTAATTAATTCTGACTTTCCGTCACTTTGGAGATGCTCAGCTATCCGGCTCACTATAGAAATGTTATCCATTACTTACTGGATAGAAATGTTTTTATTTACTAGAAATAATTTCAAGATATATAATTATTAGGTATAGGTTAAGCATTTTTAACGATAGATAAATATTTAAAGAAATAAAAATACTTTGAAAATCGCAGTATCGTGTCTAGCAGTTGCCATATACGAACGAACACATTTCAGTCATCAAATTTCGGGTTCCTCGCACTTTTGAGATGCTTCGCCGACTCGGCGGTAACAATTTATATAATATTTTTTTTATATTAATCTATAATTTATATAAATTTAATGGTATTTTAAATAAATTATAGATAGGTAACAATTTATATAATATGTTTTTTTATATTAATCTATAATTTATATAAATTTAATGATATTTTATATAAATTATAGATAGGTAACAATTTATATAATATGTTTTTTAATATTAATCTATAATTTATATAAATCTAATGGTATTTTATATAAATTATAGATAGGTAACAATTTATATAATATGTTTTTTTATATTAATCTATAATTTATATAATTTTAATGGTATTTTATATAAATTATAGATAAATAACAATTTATATAATATGTTTTTTATATTAATCTATAATTTATATAAATTTAATGATATTTTATATAAATTATAAATTAATATAGTCTAACGTAGTTGTTTAGACTACGAATCCTCCTCTCTGTATATGATATTCATTTAGACTACGAATCCTCCTCTCTGTATATGATATTCGGAAAGGGACATTACAATATAAAATATATTGTTGTTGGCGAGTGCTCCTAGTCACGGAGTCGAGAATTCGGTCGACATGGAGGGGACGCTGAAAACATGGAATATTATCCACTCGATGATGAACTGTGACTACTTCATCTAGGAGAGGGGGTTCAAACAACTTGAGGTTGTGCACATTCAGCACATCGTCGACGCTAAGTCATGGTTGACAAGTCCAGGCGATATGCATTCTCTCGAATGCGTTCCAGAATAGTGTATGGGTCATATCTCAGTGGGTGTAGATTATGATGGTGTCCTTTGAATCAATTCTTATCCAATATAAACACCACAAGATCTCCGGACTGAAAAAACAATGGAGTGCATACCTTATCATGCCTCTGTTTTACACAGGTTTGTGCTACTTGCAACGCAGTTTCTACTTGAGTATGCTGCTCACTTAAATTGTGCATAAAATGTTGTGTTGATTGTTCTTGTTGCTAATGTGCACAGCTAGAAGGACTAAGAGTAAGGGGCATCTCTGAGTGTGCAAGAGGATGAAATCCAAAACAAACTTTGAAGGGAGAGAAACTTGTGAAGGAGTGTGTGGCCCTATTGTAACTATGCGATATAATATGGAGATATGAGTCCTAGTGTAATGTAGCTCAAATTTAGCTAATTTTATTTATTTATTAAAGATAATTAGTTGGAATACTAGAGATCATCGTTCGTACTTCTCTTGTGCAGGTCTGTTCTACGTATTAAACAACTTTTTATCACCCATGAGAAGTTTACCAGAATACCACGAATATGCAAAAAGGAAGTAGATTTGTAGTCCCAAATGTCTTAACTCTAAAATTTTTAGTAGACGTGATCCCTACCTTGTAGTTTATAATTATCACTTTCTTTCAACAAATCATACAAAACGATTTCACAAAACAAAAGAGATTTATAGTGTATTAATTTAATCATGTGGAAAACTATGTTCATATAAGTTTTTCATAGAGCCACCACTACTTTTTCTATCTTGTTGTTTACGATTCCTAACTGGCGGCCTTTGCAACCTCATAGTATTATAACTGATCAAGGGATTAATATGCTCAACCCGACAATGTTAACTGACCACTCCTTTATGTAACTAAGGTACATGAGAGGGTATTAATTTCTTGATGTTGACTTAGGGTTGATGGTTTTAGAGTGCACTTAATTTTCGTGTGGATAGACAGACGTACTGGAAACCTGGCCAACAAGCTTATTACACCCTTCACATGCCAAGAAGTACGAATTCCCTACAACAGTGCAGTGGATGTACAGGGTGAAGGGCTCGACACAATCCTCCTTCTGGAGAACCAAAACTAGTTTTCACTACCATCGTTCGCAATATTTCTTCCGTCATTCTATCTTTTCCTTTGGTAATTCCGGTTTCTGGAGCAACTGTAATACCACTTACATGATCAGAAAACTATGCATTGTTTTAAGGAAAGGAAATTATGGGTAAAATTTACTCGTAGTTCGTAAAATTAAACCTGCTCGTATTGTCTTGTTCTCCAGAACTCACTTTGTATAATAGAAGGTCTATTTGTTAAGATAGATTGTTTTCTTTTTCGCGTATTAATGATCTGGGTGTGAGGGTGTCTTGTACAAGGGAGACACGATTTTTTTGAAGGAGAATGCTAATGGAACTGAACGAGGAATGAATGCTTAGAAAAAACGGTTGAATTAGATGGAGGGTGTAATAATTAAAAATAGAGAAAATCGAATTAATCCATAGAATTGATAAAATGAGAGAGTAGAGCAGAAATAGTATTCGGTATATTAGGTATATGAAGAAAAGAGTATTGTGAGAAAAGGGAAAATAGCTGAGCTAAATAGGCTCAAGCAAATCAAGAACATCAAGAAATGATAGTACAGCTCGCGAGGAGCAGTGTACAGTCAGACGGTTGAGGCTACATTATATTTAACACTCCCTCTTAAACTCAACAGTTACAAACATCAGCACTGATGATGCCCAAGTGCTGTCTCTGAAAATCAAAAACGGATTTTCCCAGTGGCTTTGTGAAAATATCTGTGAGCTAATCTCGAGAGCCACAGAATTGAAGTGCAATATCACCATTATTAACTAGCTCGCGGATGAAGTGAAAGCAAGTGTCAATGTGTTTGTTTTTCTTGTGAAACACATGATTTTTTGATAGAGCAATTGTTGAGGTGTTGTCACAGAATATAGGAGTTGGATCATTTTCTGTATGTGACATATCTTTCAATATTCTTCTTAGCCACATAGCTTGATAGGAAGCTGAGGTAGCAGCGACATACTCTACCTCTGCAGAAGATATTAATACAATTGGCTACCTCTTTGATGCCCATGAAATCAGGTTTGTGCCCAGGTGAAAAACATGTCCTGAGGTGCTTTTCCTGTCATGTAGGTTGCCTGAAAAATCACTATGTGTGTAACCAGAGAGATGATTATCATCAGATTGAGTGTACCATAGGCCAAAATTGAGAGTTCCTACAACATATCTCAGAATCCATTTCGCCATCTTCCAATGAGAATATTTGGGGGATTCCATGAATCTGGAAACAAGGCTGGCTGCATACATAATATTAGCCCTAGTTGCTATAAGATACAATAAACTGCCTACCAAACTTTTGTACAGGGTAGGGTCCATTGTAGGGCCTTCATCTTTCTTGCTCAATTTTGTGCCTAGGCATATAGGGGTTTCTGGTGGATTGCATTCTTCAATGCAGAATCTTTTGATGATGTCTGTTGCATGATTTTTCTAACAGACAAAAATTCCTTTGGTTGATTGATCAACCTCAATCCCCAAAAAATATTTCATTATGCCAAGATCTGTCATCTCAAACTCAGATTGAATGGCATGTTTAAAACTGGTTAACTCAATATTTCCAGTATATATCATGTCATCAACATATAAACATACAATCAAAATTTTACCATGCTGACCTATTTTGGTGTAGAGAGTTGGCTCATTTTGGCTTCTGCTGAAACCACTTTTGATCAGGTAAGTGTCAATTCTACTATACCAAGCTTTTGGAGCTTGTTTTAATCCATACAAGGCTTTCTTCAATCGATATACTTTGGCTGGCTATTCTTGGACTTCAAATCCAGGTGGTTGATCGACATAAACTTCTTCTTCTAAGAAACCATTTAGGAAAGATGACTTGACATCCATCTGGTATACTTGCCATTTGTGTTGGGCTGCTATGGCCAATAGAGTCCTTACAGTGTCTATTCTTGCTACTAGAGAAAAATTTTCACCATAATCAGTACCTAGTTGTTGTGAGAATCCTTTGGCAGCAAGTTCTGCCTTGTGTTTTTCAATCTACCATTTTTCATTGAATTTAGTTTTGTAAACCCACTTGACACCAATACTCCTCTTGTGTCTGGGAAAATCAACAAGATCACATGTCTTGTTCTTCTGAATGGAGTCAATCTCTTGGTTCATGGCTTGAACCCAATGTGGCTCCTTAGCTACTTCTTTAAAAGATGTAGGTTGACATGACATTAATGCAAAAAGATTGTGTTGTTCAATGCCATCCAACTGCTGATGGATTTCTCTCAAACTTCGAGTTCTCTGATTTTGAAGTTTAGAGGATTAGTCTCTGCTTGAAGTTGAGTTATCTTAAGAATTTTCAGTTGTCCTGAATTTTCTTTGTTTTCAGAACAACAATGGATTTTGACTGTCCATTTGCTGATTTTCAGATTCGTTCCAGAGTTGATTTTCCATAAATTTTACATCTCTGCTGAGAATTAGTTTATTTGAGATTGGATTGTAAAGCCTGTAAGCTCAAAATGTTTCATTGTATCCAGTAAAGATACATTTCTCACTTCTATCATCCAGTTTCTTCCTTAATTAGGAAGGTATGTGAGTGTATGCTATGCATTCAAATGTCCTTAGATGCGTAACATTTAACTTTGACCCACTCCATGATTCTTTAGGAACTTTCATCTTTAGATTGGTGGTTGGAGATCTATTCAAGAGATAAGCTTTCAACCCAAAAATTATTTGACAAACATTTCTCTTTGAGTAGGCTTCTTGCCATGTTCATTATTGTCTCGTTTTTCCTTTCAGCCACTCCATTCTGTTGTGGAGTATACCTGGCCATAGTTTGCATGATAATGCCTTTTGATTTGCAGAAATTTGCAAATTTGTTGGATTTGTATGCTCCTCCTCCATCTGACCTTAGAGCTTTTATATATTTGCCACTATGTTTTTCAGCTTCTGCTTTAGATTCTTTGAATTTTGCAAAAGTTTCAGACTTGTGTCTGAGAAAATAGATCTAGATTTTTTTGCTAAAGTCATCAATAAACGTTAGAAAATAAAATATACCACCTATGGACTTTGTTTGCATTGGTCCACATAGGTCAGTGTGAACAAGTTCAAGATGTTGTTTGGCTTGAGTGGAGGACTGTGGAAAACTAGTTCTCTTATGTTTTCCAAGTATGAAAGACTCACATGGGGGATTTTTCTCTTTGAAGATAGAGAGACCTTTGACCATGGAGTGCTTCTTTCGAAGACTTAGACTCTGAAAGGATTGATGTCCAAATCTTGTATGCCAAACCATAGTTTCATTGGGGGTGGATGCACTTTGTGCATATGTTTGGATTAGATTTGTAGTTCTGAGGGTCAGGGGAAACATCTTATTCTGAGTCATTTGGATTTCATAAATCAATTTTCTGCTAGGGGTTTTATCATATATCCTGCGAGATGCTCCCTCAAAAAGTAACTTATATCCATGTTCAATGTGTTGTCCTACCCTTAACAGATTATGTTTCAGATCTGGAACATGATAGACATTGTTTATGTCTTTCTTTACATTTTGTTTAGTAAGAATAGGTATAGTTCCTTTTCCTTGAACTTTGATTAAGGAATCATTTCCAAGTTTAATATCAAATGAAATTGAAGAATCAATGTATGAAAGTAAATCTTTGTTACCTATCATGTGATTACTGCATCCACTATCCAGCAACCAGAGATCTTTAGGTTATTCTTTAGACTTGTGACATGAGAGAAACATACCTCCTGAGGTTTCTCCCATATGATTTGACACATGTGCTCTTCCTGAGAGCTGATCTGCTTGCTTCTTTCTGCATTCATATTCATGGTGCCCATACTTTTTGCAGTAATAGCATTGGATGCTTGATTTGTCATTTGATCTTCTCCCTCTACCTCTTTGAGGTTGGAAACTCTGATTCTGACTCTGTTGCCTATGACCTTCGAAATTTTGATTCGAGATTTGTTGTCTGTGTCCTCTACTAGAGTGAGGGTTACTGGGACTGCTCCCTCTTCCTTGGTGACCTCTACTTCTCTCTCTGTTGAAAGAGAATTGATTTTTGAAAGCATTGGAGATTGACTCATCTGTGAGATGCAATGTGGTCTCGTGTGTCAATAGGGAACCAATTACTTCATCTGTTGAAAAACATGACAAACAAGGATTGTTGTAAAAACCATTTCAAATTTCTTTGGTAAACTTATGAGGAATTTCTCAACAGTGCGTTGATCAGGGATGGCTTCACCAGTCAACCTGATCTAGTTTATGATTCCCATGACTCTAGTCATAAACTGATCCACATTTTCAGACTCTGTCATTCTTAAAGTCTCGAATTGCATCCTCAAGGTATGTAATTTGATTGTTTTGACCCTGTCATTTCCTTGGTAGGCTGATTTAAGGATGTCCCAAGCCTATTTCGAAGTACCAACGACTGTGATTTTTGAGAAAATCGAGTCATCCATTGAATTTTGAATCCATAATTTGGTTTTATTCTCTCTGTTCCTCTGTGTTTCTTGAGCATTTCTCTGTAGGTTTGACATGGCGGCAAGGTCTGTTGGATCTAGTTCCACATATCCGAGATCCACTGGATCCCAACACTCTTGTGCTTGCAAGAAGGATCTCATTCGAAGAGACCAAAATTCATAATTCTTTCCAAGAAGAATCAGGCCTTGAGTTGGTCCTAAATTTCTAGATGTGGCCATCTTTAAAGAATTTAACACAATAGAAAAAAAATGTTAGAAAATTTTCGTGTTTACATGTTTCCTATGCGTAAACTAATTTCTTGCAGTTGCTTCGAAACATTGCGATTCAGGATTTCGCGAGTCTCAACTTTGGCCTTTTGCACTTCCAGACTTAGGGACTCCTATATATGAGTCCTCCAATGTCTTGTCTCCCCAACTCTCGATCGTCGAAACACCAAAAAGAGCTTAACAACCCTGTATTGACCCTTAGCCTCCATCTATGTGACCATGACCAGTGAGCATGCACCTAATCATTCAAGCGCTATCGGATTTTCACGATTCGGGGAATTGCGATGCAAGACCATCGTCGATTCTTTGTTCCTCAATATACCAAAACCCAAAATATCCTGGCACCTATCCTTCTCGCATGCCTTTTCGGGATTTCACGATTCGGGACTTTGTGATGCAGACACTCCGCCGGTTCTCTATCCCTCAATATGCCAAAACCTGAAATATCCTGGCACCTATCCTTCTCGAATCCCTTTTTAAGATTTCGCGTTTCAGAACTTCGCGAATCCTGTTGCTCCAATTCCCGACCCTTCGAACTTCTAGTATCTGAAATACCGAAGTAACAAATTTTGAAATGCTGAAACTCCACTCTTGTGGGATATCAACGGCTATGAGCCTCCCCTGAACCAACGACTCATATCCTTTCAAGATTTCATGGGTCAAGATTTCTGAACTCTTACCTTTTGCAATCCCGGTAGCTGATATTTCGAAATGCTCCTTTCGGGGATTTCCCCGAAACCTCGAATGCTTCTACGTGTCTTCCTTATGGATGGTCACAATGTTTTCGAGAATTCCTAAGCCAAGACTTCTTGTCTCTCAGTACACGAAGTCCCGGTAGATTTATATCTCCTTTCGCGATTTTGGGGATCGAGACTTCTTGTCTCACGACTCGTGCCTCCTTGATCTCCCGGTACTGGAATTCATGGTAGATATAGATCCTCGACACCTATCCTAAAAAATGGATGGCTCATGATCCTTTCAGTGTTTTGTGGATTGCAAAGTCAAAGGACTCCACTTCCTTTTGCTGAGACGAATTTTAAACTTCACGCACCTTTCATGGATCCGACGGGTCACAGACCTTAGTCTATTTTGATCCAGTGGCTCTCAGGCCATCATGCTCTAGATCCAACGGTCTGGATTCCTTCAGGATTTCGTGAATCGAGACTTCACGAGGTAGTGACTTCACGACCCCTTGTTGCTTGAATTCCCGAACTCCGAAATGTCGAAATTTCACCTTGTGATTTTGGGATTTCATGATTTGGCTATTCTCTTGTGCGCTTCAGAGGACTAAACCTCGTGCACTTTTTCCGGATATGACGACTATCAGTCCTCTGCACAAAAACTGACGGTTGAAAATCTTTTTCCTTTTCTGTGCTCTCCTCGTCCTTTCTGAACTCGATTAATGCCTCATATCTGTTAGCAAGACCGATCTCATGGCTGCATCTGTCTTTCCTTTTCTCATTTAGCGTGTTCTCTGCTGCTTCAACAAAGAGTTTCTCTTGAGGAAGGAAGTTCATGAATCTTTCATGAATTTAAAAGAATCTCACAAATTCTTTGAATGTTTCTGCCCGCTGCAACAATGTTTCACTAATTTGAAATAATTTTTATGAGAGCTTTAGATGTTTCTTCCTTTTGCAGCAATCTTTCACGATTTTGAAAGAATTTCACGAGATCTTTAAATGTTTCTGCGTTCTGCAACAATCTTTAATGAATTTGAAAGAATTTCTTTGAATTCTTCAAATGTTTTTTCCTCCTGCAGTTTTGACTCCTCAATCTTTTGAGCATACTATGCTCTGCTTCCTTATGTGTGCTTTTTGCGATGATCTTTTGAGCTGATGGTGAACTATGGATTTCTCTCTAGGCTTTGTGAAGAATCTCACGTCCTATGCTCTCGTTAATAGTGTAAGCTCTGCAATGT
This sequence comes from Picea glauca, assembly GCA_000966675.3. Taxonomy (NCBI): domain Eukaryota; kingdom Viridiplantae; phylum Streptophyta; class Pinopsida; order Pinales; family Pinaceae; genus Picea; species Picea glauca. Next base: position 2,373 of record JZKD02S1333716.1, on the reverse strand, counting down.
TGAGGATTGGGTTGATCTCCAAACTATGTGAAGAGGCTTACTAGTGAAGCTCTGGTACCATGATAAAATGAGAAGCAGAGAATATAGAGAAAGAGCAGAGCAGAAATAGTATTAAGTATATTAGGTATATGAAGAAAAGAGTACTGTGAGAAAAGGGAAAATAGCTGAGCTAAATAGGCTCAAGCAAATCAATAACATCAAGAAATGATAGTACAACTGGGAAGGACAACTGGCAGTGTACAGTCAGACTATTGAGGCTACATTATATTTAACAAGAATGGGGCGCTATGCCTTCCTACAGATAGATGGATACATCTGGATAGTTTTCTATGGTGAGAAAAATGGAACCCTGTGTATCTCCTCCTCTTCTTGAGCATGGACACCTTTTTTACTCCTTCGCACTGCCAAAAAATAAACTGAAGGAAACTTGGATTACATGCTCAACATAACAAGAGATGTGCACTATTTCCTTTGGTGCGCATTCTCAATTAGCACTCATTGAACAAAAAAATGAAAATGAACTCTCAATATTCTGAGAGAAAACAAAAATCAAATTACAAAGAAGAAAATAGATAAGGAAAGATTCAACAAAACTTCATCAATTATTTTAGAGGACGATGTCCTTTTTAAACAATCAAGGTGATCTCCAGCAACGATAATTTTCACTTTATTCTTATACATTTCTCTTCACATTCAGACTGGCAAGAAAAATTTCCCACAAGGATTACTGACACAACTAACTATTCACTTTTTTAGGCATCGTCATTATTTACATAGATTGATGAATGCTTAATTACAATTAAGACACTCACTGAAGTTGAAAAATAAAAGAAATTAATATAGTGCATTCTTTTTGCATGCCTTGCTTCTCGGAGTGGCGAGATCAGATCAGGTAACTTTTGTTGCATTGCATCAACTATCATCCACTTGTCGTGTGTTTGGAGTTTGAAATTTTTTACCAACGAGGTATGAAACATTATGTTGCTTGGTGCAATCCGATGTTACTTGCAAGTATGTTATGGCTAGAACGTGTTCCTGTGATAAACTGTGAATGCCACTGTGGTCAAACTTTTGTTATCCATGTTGATGTGTTGATCTTGACATAGTCAAAATGAGAGGTAACTCTGTGGGAGCCTGAGACTGAAATACAAGACAAATGTCGAAATGTAAGAAGTTTGTGGAAGAGGGAGTGGCCAGGTTGTAAGGGTGCCACTTCTGCAAATCCGACATCAAGAGGTGGAATTCTTTGGCATAGTGGTGGTAAGTAAATTTCGCTTTGGACACAGTCTCATATTGGTAATTCACTCAGTGACCTCACTTTTTACACATCGCTCCAAGACAAAACTGAGAGGCAATCTAGGGTAAGGGATAGCGATATTTAATTGTGTCTTGTATGAGAGAATGGTACTTGGTAACTAGAGGACGCTCGATAGTATCTTGGGTAAACGATCGAGATGATGGAGCATTGGGTAATGATGCTTCATGAACGAGATCAATGGATGCAGCAAGGGCTCCAGTGGGTGGGTACCTTGAGGTAGGTTGGCACACATTGGTAAATTTTGGGTGTAGAGGGAGTATTGTGGGAGGTGTATGATTAATGAGCTAGCTAAACATGGTGGGTCAAAAAAAGAGAGACATTGTTGGTATTGGTAACATGGTGAGTATTTTTGGTATCGATTTGCAATGGTGGTAAAGTGATAGATGATGAAGTAAGTACATAGGTGCACCCATCCTATTTAAGGTGGCACTGATGCATCTTTGCATGATACACTGCTTGTTGGCCTTGTTGGTAGTGAAGACCGAGAAGGATATCACCAGAAACTAATGGGGACACATCGCAGATCACAATGTCATGAAAAGGACCAATGGCAAAAGTGATGACGTAACATCAAGCAATATTTATGCAAGGACTGCCCTTCTGTACCCAAACAAGGTGATATGGATCGGGGTGTGGCGTAGTGGGGAGTTGTAGATGTTGGACTAAGTCTTGTGATATCATATTCTTTTATCTTTTTGAACTTACCTTCTAGCTGGTCCACTTGTTTTCTTTTTCTTCTTATAGGTTCTTTGTTTTCTGTCAAGTATGTGTCTTCGGAAGAACTATCCTGTTTTTTTGTTTCATGACCAGAGTTCTTAGAGGATTTTTTTTTGAACTCTTCTTCCTTTTCACTTTCTTTTGGACTATTCTTTGTTACTATATTGCATAGAAACATTTAATTTCTTTCCGGTTGGTCTTCTTGTTCTTTCTTCAACTTTTCATTATATGGGTGAAATCATGAAGGTGGGTTACACTTTTGCTTGTTTTATGACAAAAAAAACTGTATTTTCACAAGTTATTCAACTTCCGACATATAAAAGTATTTTTTTTATTTA
>JZKD02S1333705.1:0-11729 GCA_000966675.3 Picea glauca | reverse complement strand
TTTCTCTTCCCCTTAGGGGTTAGACTCTTAGGGTGCGGGCACCCATGGAGACATCACACCTCCTTCCACGACCCCATGTCACAAACCTCTATGGAATCCTCTAATCAAGATCACCGCATGGACATGTCAAAGTTGTTAATTAGCGCTAGGTTAATACTCAAGGGTTTACTACAGTGGAAAGCCTGGCGATCCACAGTCGTAGTGTTGAACCCACTATGCTACCATATGTAACAAACTCAAATGATACAAATACATGTGACACAAAGCAAGTGAAATTTGTTTTTTTTTAACAGGAAGACAATCTAGGACAACCATTAATCAACATGACTTGACGACAAATGCAACTTACACAATCAGGTAATAGACAACAATGACTCAACATACTAGCACATCAAGCAACTGGACAAACATGTGAAGATGAATAGACAGATAAAAATGGCTACCCACCTGATGCAAGCAAGGCAATGCCTACTAAGCTAAGGGACAACATCAATCCCACCCAACTTAATTGGCATCAACGACACCCGTGACAAGACCCTCCAAAAGTGCATGAGAAGAGGCAATCAAGGTTTCAACATTTTGCAAGATGCACCCCCAGACAAACAAAACATTTAGGCACTACTTCAATCAACCTTTAATTTAGAAGCACACAATATATCTAGCAACACCATCTATCTATCAAAAACCAACATGAGGAGAAATTCTATTTAAATCCCAAGCATGACATTAATCAATCAATCGTTACAATAAAAGTTAGATGGAGTATGTAAGATGGCGTTGTCATAGAGAAGAAGCCACCGCAAACACATGTAAAAACCATACTCTGTCTGACCCTAAGAAGAGATAAACAATTCTGATTTATTTTGGTTCTGGTTCTTAGGATTCAGCAATACATAAATTGTTTTCAAGGATTGAAGTATGTCAACTATGAATAAAGGTTTGAGGTAACATTTTCTCTACAACAAGCGAACTATCACTATTGGACTGAGATGGACTTGGTTTAAAAAGTAAAACATTCTAGTTGCATGAAATGAAATCTATCCACTTTAAAACCATGCTTCCTTAATAAGACAAGAGAGACAAATGTTCAAGAGACAACATGAATCCCAAACTGAATCACTTCAACTTTTAAAATGGCGAGGCATATGTNGGAATTCAAGAAGTATTTTGAGAAGAAATATTTGACTAAGAGATACGATGACAAGAAAATGAAAGAGTTCTTTGAACTCAAGCATGGGAGTATGAACATTGATGAATATGAAAGAAGTTTTTTAGAATTGTTGAAGTATGTCTCTTTCATAAAGGATGATATAGTTAAGATTTAGAGGTATTTGAGTGGATTTACATCATTCATCAGTGACAAAATACAATATGATGATCCCAAGACATTGGAGGAGACCATAAGGAGAGATAAATTCCTTTATGATCAACAAAAATCAAGGCCAACTTTCCAAAAATATTGGGAAGACAAAAAGAAGTTCAAGATGGATCAGAGGAAGAAGGGAACTAAGACACCATTCTTTAGAAATAATCCTTAGGAACACCCAACTTCTAGAGAACCCAGAACAATTGAGACAGGGCGTCAAAGGCCAAGGTAGCCACCTATTCAATGTTGGGCTTGTAAAGGAGATCATATGTTCAAAGAGTGTCCTCACAGAGGTTAAAAACTGAGAACTGTTCACAATGTACAGCAAGCTGAAACAATGGAGGACATGGGCATAAATGTACCAAGGATCTATGTAGCCCAAGAAAACAAAAAAGTAGAGTATTAGTCCCATATGATTGAGGTGAAAGTTATGATCAACAACCAAACCATTATTTTAATTGATTCAGGAGCTAGTCATAGTTATATAGATCCTAAGATGGTGGAAGGTTTGAAATTGCCAAGAAGAAAGCATGGAAAATTTTGGTTGGTTCATCTAGTTACCGGAGCCAAAAGAAAAGTTAATGAGATGGTTAAGTCATGTCTTATGGACATGAATGGACTGAACACCAGGGAATATTTTAACATCTTTCCTTTAGGTTACTATGATTGTCTAATTGGGATGGATTGGTTAGATCAACATCATGCTATCTTAGACTATCATAACAAGGTATTTACTTGCTTGGATGAGGAAGGGAGCCTAAGGAAATTGCAAGGAATTCCTAGGGTAGTATCCATTAGAGAGATTTCAGCATTGCAGCTGAAGAAATGTTACAGAAAAGGGTGTCAAATATTTGCAACTCATATGGAAGAGACACCTCAAGATAAGGTGCCAAATTTGGAAGATTGTGCAGTCCTGGAAGAATTTGATGATGCATTCAAGGAGGTACTAGGACTACCCCCAAAGAGAGACATTGATTTCACTATAACTCTAATGCCCAGAGCAACTCCAATGTCAGATACTCCTTACAAAATGAGTACACCAGAGCTAAATGAGTTGCAAATGCAGCTTGAAGAACTTCTGAAGAAGGGGTATATACGCCCCAGTGTGTCACCTTGGGGTGCCCTAGTCTTTTTCATGAAAAAGAAAGATGGAACATTAAGGTTGTGCATTGATTTCAGATAGTTGAATAAGGTAATTTTGAAGAACAAGTATCCTCTACCAAGAATTGATGATCTCTTTGATCAATTGAAATATGCAAAGATATTTTTAAAAATAGATCTTAGGTCATGATACCATCAGGTAAGGATTAAAGAGGATGATATCAATAGGACATCGTTCAGGACAAGGTATGGTCATTATGAGTTCACAGTGGTGCCATTTGGGTTGTCAAATGCTCCAGTTGTTTTCATGGGCTTAATGAATGGTGTTTTCCAAGAATATTTAGACAAGTTTTTCATTGTCTTTTTGGATGACAATATTATATATTCTAAGTTAGAGGATGAGAATGAACATAATTTGAGGATGGTGTTGCAAGTATTAAGGGAGCATCAGTTGTATTCCAAATTAAGCAAGTGCTCATTTTATGAGAAGCAAATTCATTATTTGGGACATATCATTTCAAAGGATGGGATAGCAGTGGATCTTGAGAAGATAAAAGCCATTAGAGAATGGTTAGCGCCAAAGAATGTGACAGAGGTGATATCATTCGTGGGTCATGTAGGCTACTATAGGAGATTTATTGAAGGATTCTCAAATATTGCACACCTAATCACTTACTTACAAAAGAAGGATGTGAAGTTTCAGTGGACATTGGATTGTGAAAATAGCTTCCAACACTTGAAACAATTATTAACAAGTGCTCCAATACTAAGGATTGTAGAAACAAATGAAGACTTCATTGTATGCACATATGCACATAAAGAAGGACTTGGTGGAGTCCTCACTCAAAATGGGTTTGTTATATGTTATGAATCAAAAGTTGAAGGAGCATGAAAGACAGTATGCCACTCATGATTTGAAGTTGGAAACCATAGTGCATGCCTTGAGTAAATGGAGACATTACCTCATGGGAAAAAGGTTTGAGCTAAGAACATACCATCATGGTCTGAAATATGTATTTGATCAGCCAACGCTAAATGCTAGGAAAAGCAGATGGTTAGAATTTCTAAGTGAATATGACTTTGATATAAAGCATATCAAGGGGAAAGAGAACAAAGTGGATGATGCACTCAGTACAAGAGTGCATGAAATGCATGCTACAACCATTAGCATGTACCAATCAGATTTGAAAACCAGAATTTTAGAGGCTGCAAAATTATATTTGCAATACAAAGAATTAGTGGGAAAATTACAAGAAGGTAATTTCTAGTAGAAAATTGAAGAATACAAGCTAGATAGTGATGAAATTATGATGTACGAGGGCATAATTTATGTACCAAATTCCCGAGAATTGAAAAATATGATATTGGGAGAAATTCATAATGTACCTTATGCTGGGCACCGAGGTTATCAAAAAACTATTGCAGCTATCAAAAGCCAATATTATTGGTCAGACATGAAGAAAGAGGTCGCTGATTTTATTGCCAGATGTTTGGAATGTCAAGAGGTAAAGGATGAGCATAGACACCCAACTGGTTTTCTACAACCATTACCCATCCCTGAGTGGAAATATGAAGTTTTAACAATGGATTTCATCACCAAACTACCCATAACAAACAAGCATCATGATTTTATCATGTTAGTTGTGGATAAGATTACTAAAGCTGCCCATTTTATTCCAGTTAAGCTCACTCACAAGGCAACCAAAATTGTTGATGTTTATATCAGAGAAATTTCTATATTACATGGCATACCGAAGACAATTTTGTTTGACATGGATCCAAAATTTACCTCAATATTTTGGAAAGGATTATTTAATGGATTTGGAACAAATTTGAATTTCAGTACAACTTATCATCCAGAATTAGATGGACAAACAGAGAGGGTGAATCAAGTGATTGAAGATATGTTGAGGATGTATGTGATGGATAAACCATCAAAATGGGAAGACTACCTACACTTGGTAGAGTTTTCTTATAACAATTCATACCACGCATCTCTAAAGATGAGCCCATTTGAGACACTTTATGGTAGAAAGTGCAACACACCAGTAAGCTGGCATAACCCAACAGACAGAGAAGTGTTTGGGCCATATTTTATTAGGGAAATGGAGGAGCAAATGATTAAAATAAAAGAAAATTTAAAGGCTGCCCAAGATAGGAAAAAAAGTTATGTTGATAAGGGAAGAAATCACACAGAATTTAAAGCGGGTGATCATGTATTCTTGAAAGTGAAGGCCAACAAAAGTTCCCTTAAGTTGGGAAATTGTTCAAATTTGGTAGCTCACTATTGTGGGCCATTTGAAATCCTAGACAGAATTGGTCCAGTAGCTTATATGATTTCATTGCCTGCGTCTATGTCTGTTCATAATGTATTCCATGTATCATTGCTCAAGAAATAGATAATTGATTCTAATCATGTTATTGATTGGAATGTGATTCAGGTGGAGCAAGAAGGTGCTTTTCAAGTGCAACCGGTGTGCATTCTGGACCGGAAAATCAAACAACTATGGAATCAATCCATAGGGATTGTAAAGATCCAATGGACCTAGTACAATCCTAATGATGCTACTTGGGAGCATGAGGATGCAATGCAGACAAAATACCCACATATTTTTGAGGTTTTTTGAAAATTTTGTGTATATGTGTGCATGATGCATTGAGGACAATGCATAAATAAGGGGAGGGGATTGTAACATCCCTAGGTCTAACCCAATTTTAATGTAAATGAAAATTTACTTAATCTGGTGAGTTGTTTGATATCACTTTTGTATGCACCTTTCATGGCATAGTGCACACATGTACTGCGCAGTAAAATGATGAAGTGTACACATTCCAGGATATCGTGCACAATAACTTAAGTGCGCGTGATATTGAGGCCAAGGAGACTTTGTGTACTTGTTGTGTTTATTGACTGGTGAGCCAGTTATTATAAGCTAGTATGCTTATGTTTTGATTAGGCCAGAGAGCCTAGATGTTAAAGTCCAGTGCACCTACTTTTGTATATATCTCATAATTAATATAAAATACATCATTGCGCGCAGATCGACCACGATAAAGAGTATGGGGGACTAAAGTCCACTAGTTAGGGAAATGATCGAGGCTAAAATTTAAGGAAAAAGGGCTAAGCTAGGGATCTTAAGCCAAAAAGGAATATTATATTAATATTTCTTAAAGTATAAAGTATGGATAATTATTTTATCCTAAGTTCCAAAGTTGAGGACAAGTGGGCTAGAGTAGCTCCCAACATTATAGGTGTCAAGCTGGGGACATGCATATATATTGTTGGGACTTAGTTCATTTTCTCATATTTCCCATCATTCTTTCCCATGATTCCTTCCATCATTCAGACATACAATCAAGGATCCATGAGAATTCCCTCATGCAGTCATCTATCCTCCATATTTCCTGTCATTGTATCTGAACTGTGGTATCCATAACCATACTTGTTTGTGTAGTTGGTTAGCTTGGGAGCTGGACTGAAGAAGTGGGTTTTTAGGCCCGTGGGATATTGAAGAGGCAGGTTTTCAGGCTCGTGAGAAATTTATCTCTAGGTGAGAGAGTTGTTGGGGAATTGATTCCCTAATGGTGCTAAACTAGAGCTACAGGGCTCTGAGACTTCCTATCTTGCCTGTTGCTGAAGCCCTGGAAGGGAAGTGGAGCAACTGAAGGACTATCGAGAAGAGAAGGGGCACACTTCCTGGGGTGGGACAGGCATGTGGGGAATGAGGGAGTATAGGTTGTTAGTTGAGTGAGCACCTGTGATGAAGTCTTTCCTGTTGTCTATGAACCATTAGCCTAGTTAGGTATCCCTTTACCCGGGTGGAGTTTAGTCCTAGCTCGGGGGTGATCCACTGCTGAGAGTGATGAGCAGTGTGGTCTAAGGCTGGGAGGTTCATGGAAGGTATGCACATAGTTGGTGACATTCTTACCCAGATAAGTTCCAATTGTGTCATAAATTTACATGCTGCATTATTATTCACGTGTTTATTTTCATGGGTTTATCTTATGTGTGTTTATAACTGTGTTTATATTTATGGGTATTTCCTGTATAAGATGCATGTATGTGTTTACTATTATTTTAGTGCGAATCCATGCATTTACGAAATGTATATGTCTATTTACATTTATATCTAAATCTTCTGCAAGAGTTATGTGTGCATATGTTTTAATTGCATGTAGTTTGAAAATTTTATGTGGCATAGCTTAGTTGGTTGTTGGGTATGTTACAATATGTTTCACAGAGAGAAGGAAAGAGTTCCCTAGAGTACCGCGGCCTGACATGGGTGGTCGGGGACGTTACAATGATGGGTTGACTGTCAGGTCTAAGCTCTGTATGTTAGTATGGTAAGATGGATGGAAAGTATAAGCTCTGGGTATTAGCTATGGGTCTCAGACAATGGGTTACAATATATAGTGTATTGTTCAGTAGAGGTTCAATCAATGGGTTAAGTGGTAGCATGCCTAATCCTCTTCATCTACCTCTGGCATGCCTATGTGTGGTATCTCTTGGTAGTTTTGTCATATTTGTCGCATCCCAATATCTAAGAAGAAGTCCTGGATGGTTTTAGCTAGGTGTGCAGTCCCGTCCTGGTCTCACGGTTGGTGGGCTATTGTAAAGCTAGTTTCGTTTCCCTTGCTAGTAAAGCTAGCCCAGGATTCCCTATATTATTAAGAATATTACTCCACTATTTATTCCCACCCAAATCCTATGGTAACCTCGATAACAAACCGTGACCCTATGGTAACCCGTCCCTGAAGGGAACGTTGATGCACCATAATAATATACACTTGGTTAGGTGTATCTTTTTTGCAAAGAGAGAAACCCGCACAGATTCATGAATCCTTAGTTTAGGGTGGGTTGATATCTTTTTTTGTAACCCGCTCGAGGAAAATAAACTCGATTCCACTGAGGTCGGTGCATGCAGGGAAACTTGGAGGTTAAGGGCACTTTTCCCCTTTGCTTGGTGCATAACATTTTAAGGTGGACACATCGATCTGGTCTTTCATCCACTCACAATTTTTGTTGGAATTTTCCTAGATTTAAGTCGACTAAAACTTTCACTTCATCAGTTTGTTTGGTCCTTCCCCCTCGTACGCCCTGCATCGTATTGGCCTCAGAAGTCAAAAGATACCAAAATTCAATTACTGAATCTTCCAACCCTCCCCTGTGTGGGGATTCTATTTATCGTTGCAGGATATTTATTGAGCATCGAATGATCTCTATCTAGAAGCGATCACTATCTATACACGAATTAATCCACTATAGTAGTTCCATGAAGCAATCGAGTCTACAGAATCATATATGTGTGTGGGTCAACCCTATTTATGAGTGCCCTTTCCTCCTTCCTTTATAGGAACACGCAAAACTCTATATCCATCGAGAATTGTCCTACCCATACCTAAGTTTTTTTGTTTCTTCCTCTGTTTCCAACGAATTCCAATGAATAAAGATAGTGAGGTTATGGACTGCCTGAAGCCCACTCATCCCTTTTGTTTCTTTTGGTCCCATTCATTCCATTCTGAACCATCTAGTGTTTTTGTTCCCTCACCGAATCAAGAGTGCAAGTAGTTCATGTTGAGTCTTTAGTGGGAAATATCTAAACCTCTAGGTTCCCATGTCCATAAGAACCATAGAGAAAATCTACGATTGATTTTTTGGTACATTTCTCAGATTATTAGGTGGAAAATTTCTGGTATTTTAGGTAGGCGAGATAAGGTTCATCTATCTTTCTAAACTGATGTTTTCCACCCGTTCTGCTTTACAAACTAGCTTGGATGCTCAAAAAAATTTGAGAATTCCAAGGTCATCCCGAAAGAAGATTGTATGAGGTCCACCAATGAATAAATAAAAGAAACATGTTCAGTCGGTCTAGAACATGCTCACTCGATACAAAATTTCTCTCTTCCAACCCTTAAAAAATTATCAATCAAGCAGGACGACGATCAGTTGATTTGTTGATAAAAGATTTATAACCTGTTTTCGAGGAATGCTTTTTTTCTAGACAAAACAACGTTTTAAATAATCTAATTATGTCTATACCCACCCACCCCCTACCATATAAGTAAATTAGGAGATAAGTGCATAAAGAAAGCCAAGGAAATAAGCAATCCATAACTCTTTTAATCTCTTTTGCTACCCTCCCCCGAGAAAAATAAGTATATAATGATTTTAAGGCACTTTCTTCTTACTTCCTTTATCGAGATCTCGTATTCTTTCAGTAACTAGAGAGACAAGAAAAAAATACATTCACTAGATCCATTTCCCAGAGCCATTACCAGGAGAGGATTAGACTAGAGCAACCATGACCCCATTACTACATTACCAAGAGCGGTCAGTGCTCGAACAAGATACTAAGGTGTTGTTATGCTTCCTGCCCATGGAGGAGAAGCATTTATCCACTTCCGGAATGAATTTCAGAGTCATGGTGGAGCGGTGGAGTGGTTGAACTCGATATTGGATCATGCAAGCATGTCGAGTCTATTCATTGGGATTCGTCCTCTATTGAATCTCTATATCATCCCATCTCATGAGAAATGATTTAGCCATACTCTATAGAAAATATTGAAGCTTCAGCCCTCAATGTTGGGGTGGCTCACCCCTCACACACATATTCTATGCTATCTCTCATCTCTCTCCTTTGGACCATTCATTTACTAAGGAAGGGGTTCTCTACCGCTATGGCTCGGAGGGGTTCCTGCTCACACTACATTGGGTTTGGTTCGTTCTATTTCACCTTACGAAAGTAACCTTAATCTTAAGCGGCGGTTTAGGTAGAGGAGTGAGTTTAATTGAGTAACCTCGATCGAGACCTATTGATTGACAGGGAGAGCGATGAATCCCCAAGTCTCTTTTTATCAGGCAGTTTCCCTAGGCCCCACCAGGTCATTATCTCTAGCTTAGATATNCCACTATAGTAGTTCCATGAAGCAATCGAGTCTACAGAATCATATATGTGTGTGGGTCAACCCTATTTATGAGTGCCCTTTCCTCCTTCCTTTATAGGAACACGCAAAACTCTATATCCATCGAGAATTGTCCTACCCATACCTAAGTTTTTTTGTTTCTTCCTCTGTTTCCAACGAATTCCAATGAATAAAGATAGTGAGGTTATGGACTGCCTGAAGCCCACTCATCCCTTTTGTTTCTTTTGGTCCCATTCATTCCATTCTGAACCATCTAGTGTTTTTGTTCCCTCACCGAATCAAGAGTGCAAGTAGTTCATGTTGAGTCTTTAGTGGGAAATATCTAAACCTCTAGGTTCCCATGTCCATAAGAACCATAGAGAAAATCTACGATTGATTTTTTGGTACATTTCTCAGATTATTAGGTGGAAAATTTCTGGTATTTTAGGTAGGCGAGATAAGGTTCATCTATCTTTCTAAACTGATGTTTTCCACCCGTTCTGCTTTACAAACTAGCTTGGATGCTCAAAAAAATTTGAGAATTCCAAGGTCATCCCGAAAGAAGATTGTATGAGGTCCACCAATGAATAAATAAAAGAAACATGTTCAGTCGGTCTAGAACATGCTCACTCGATACAAAATTTCTCTCTTCCAACCCTTAAAAAATTATCAATCAAGCAGGACGACGATCAGTTGATTTGTTGATAAAAGATTTATAACCTGTTTTCGAGGAATGCTTTTTTTCTAGACAAAACAACGTTTTAAATAATCTAATTATGTCTATACCCACCCACCCCCTACCATATAAGTAAATTAGGAGATAAGTGCATAAAGAAAGCTAAGGAAATAAGCAATCCATAACTCTTTTAATCTCTTTTGCTACCCTCCCCCCAGAAAAATAAGTATATAATGATTTTAAGGCACTTTCTTCTTACTTCCTTTGTCGAGAGCTCGTATTCTTTCAGTAACTAGAGAGACAAGAAAAAAATACATTCACTAGATCCATTTCCCAGAGCCATTACCAGGAGAGGATTAGACTAGAGCAGCCATGACCCCATTACTACATTACCAAGAGCGGTCAGTGCCCGAACAAGATACTAAGGTGTTGCTATGCTTCATGCCCGTGGAGGAGAAGCATTTATCCACTTCCAGAATGAATTTCAGAGTCATGGTGGAGTGGTGGAGTGGTTGAACTCGATATTGGATCATGCAAGAATGTCGAGTCTATTCATTGGGATTCGTCCTCTATTGAATCTCTATATCATCCCATCTCATGAGAAATGATTTAGCCATACTCTATAGAAAATATTGAAGCTTCAGCCCTCAATATTGGGGTGGCTCACCCCTCACACACATATTCTATGCTATCTCTCATCTCTCTCCTTTGGACCATTCATTTACTAAGGAAGGGGTTCTCTACCGCTATGGCTCGGAGGGGTTCCCACTCACACTACATTGGGTTTGGTTCGTTCTATTTCACCTTAAGAAAGTAACCTTAATCTTAAGAGGAGGTTTAGGGAGAGGAGTGAGCTTAAGTGAGTAACCTCGATCGAGACCTATTGATTGACAGGGAGAGCGATGAATCCCCAGGTCTCTTTTTATCAGGCAGTTTCCCTAGGCCCCACCAGGTCATTATCTCTAGCTTAGATATAATTTACTTAGGTATAACTTACTTAGATATAGTTATCTCTTTGGATTTTCTTATCTTTTCGAAAGTCAGTCTAACTTAAAAAAAGAATACTTACGCTGAATAAATATTTACTAAATATTCTAAGAATACTTAGTAATACTTATAATATTAAAATTCTTAAATTCTAATATTATTAAGAAATATTTATAAGAATTTACTAAGTAATACTGATACTAAGAAATATTTACTTAAAAAAATTCATCCATTCAGATTCATTCAGACTAAATGTAATAATATTCATACTTAGTATAGAATTTAAGTTTTTTTTTTTAAATTTATCCTTTTACATATTTTGTATAAATATTATATATAATTATCATGGCTTATAAAAATGCTATTATTTAGGAAATAAAATTATTCTATTTTATAATAAAATCCCAAATATAATAAATAACAATAACAAAAAATTAATTCAAGATATTAAAGTGTGGAAGAAGAAGAAACCAAATCACATTTTCTATAAAATTATATAAAACCAATAATATAAAAACTTTGACATCCTATAAATTATTCTTGTATATACACTTCAAATGTTGTTCAACTTTGACATCTTATAAATAATATAAAAACTTTGACATCCTATAAATTATTATTGTATATACACTTCAAATGTTGTTCAACTTTGACATCTTACAAATTATTCTTGTATATACACTTCAAATGTTGTTC
>JZKD02S1333683.1:0-11729 GCA_000966675.3 Picea glauca | reverse complement strand
AAACAACATGATGTATACTATCCATCCATGGGTCTTGTATCTACATGTTCATTTTCATTCATGTCCAAATACCTTCATCAATCTTGTGTTCCAAAACCCATGACTAGGGTTAACATCAATGACAACAACCAATCTTCCAACAGCCACAACCAAGGTTATATGCATTTTTGATGCCTAATAATAAGGCCTCAAACTCGGTGATTTTGTTTATGCAAGCGTATTCAAACCTATAAGAAAAATTGTGGATTTTACCTATAGGAGAATATAGAATGATGTCGGCTCCATTACCTTTATTTGAACATGAGCCATCGAAATGCATATTCCACATGCCATCATCTAAATCAACTGGTTCAAGCATAGTGTCACCCTCATCAACAAATATAGAGTAGAATCCCAAATGTTATTTGAGATAATTTACATTAGGTTGAGGAACACTGTAACACCCATTTTTCCCCCAATTTGTAATTAATCATAGAATAGGAATTACCGTGCTAATGCATGAGGAAAATGTAAATGTATTATTGTTTGAGTTGCCAATAACTGACTGTGGGGGTGAAGCCTTGAAAGTACTGGCCATGATATCACTAGAGGAAGATTGTGAAAACTATAAGAGAGGGTTCATATAACAAATAACCCCAAACCTCCCTTGATAAGGATGGCAAACCTCCTTCGAATCCCAAGGAAAGAAAATCAGTCAATGAAGAAAGGACCGGTGGTTGAATCACCAACCACCCCCATGAATGGAAACCTGGACTGTCAGTTCGAAGTACCATAGAGACCTGTAGACCTGAGCTTCCTTCTGACAGAAGGAACATGATAGGTTGGAAAAAACCTCCCAAGGTAATAGGGACACACACACGGGAGAGGAGATACCAGACACTCGACAACAGATGAGGAGGGCGAAAGCTCACAAGGGAGAAGCACGAAGCTATCCAACGAATAAAAAATAGAAGGCTGCGAGCTTGATGCTGAAGAGCATCTGAGAAACCTCACTGAGGCCACAACCGATTGAGAAAGCTCTGAGTTGCAGAAAACAGGACCCAAACAGAAGCTAAAACAGAGAGAGAACCCTCGAGAACCGTGAGAATTCCCTGGTGATATCATGGCTTGGCACGTGGGTGGCCAAAGTGCTAAGAATGAATGCCTCTGTGCCTATGGTCGGGTGGAAGGACGAACACCCACAGTCAGTTGGTTGGTGGCAACGTGTAATAGATAAGTGATTTCTTACTCTGTGTAATTTAGCGGTAACTGGGCATGAATTTGGTTATAGTGGGTATGTTTCGGGAATTGTACTTGATTTCTGAATGGATATACTGTGTCCCTTTCCTTACTACTTGGTTGTATATTTAGGCCAGTAAGAAATTTTATGGATAGGACATGATTGGTACTCGTAAATGCTTGTGTCCTGTGGCTGATTGAGTTAGAGCCACTAACTGTGAGATCGTCGACCTTAGGCATAGTCTCATGTACACATGCCAACCTTCCTAGTTGTCTAGAGTCCCTTGGAGGATGAATTATGTTAAGCTCATGAGAGGTAGTGTAGTTATGCACCGGCTCCCTACGAGGAAAGTAGAGGCCGAGACTCACCCAAGTTCTAGACTTGACGAATGTGTGCAAGGGGTGTGTGGAAGACTCTTCTAAGAGTCAAGCCCAGGAGAAAGAGCACAAAGCTCTTAATTCCTTCATAGCTGAGAAAGATCAGGAGGGACAACACTTTTCGTAAAGTGCTGGCGAGACCCAATAGCTGGCTTGTAGTAGAAGATCGAAAGCTGAGACCTTTGAAGCGTCGAAATCTTCCGAAATCGGGAAGAAAGCATGAGCTCAGGGAGGAGCTACAACTACCGTCAGATTTCGCATGGATAGCCGATAGCCATCGGATCCAGGAGAAGTTGCACAAGGTTTAACCCTCGCATACGCAAAGGTGAGGACTCATCAAAGTCCCGAAAAGATCAAGACCGTCCATTTAAGAGGACACGTGGCAGAGGTCCGAACCCATCGGGGATTTGGATACCGGAAGATTGAAGGACTAGAATCGTGGAGTCCCTGCATCGTGAACTACCGGTTCATGAAACCCTGATATAGGAGAGGAGACACCGGATTTCAGTATTTCGGCTATTCGAAGTTTGGGACGTAGAGGAGGCTGTGGTCTTGGTGCCGAGAGTTTCAAACTCCCGGTACACGAAACAACAAAAGCATCGGGACTGTCCATTTTAGAGGACATGTGGTAGAGATCCGAACCCATTGGGGTTTCATATACCGGGAGGTTGAAGGACCAAGAGTTTGGTCGTGGTGGATTCGCAAAATTGCAAATCCCAAAGTCCTGAAAGGTGCACGCGGTTGAGGTTTCGGGGAAATCCCCGAAAGGAGATTTCGGTAATTCGGTTACCGGGAAAATGAGAGGTAAGAGTTCTAAACTCTTGGCTCATAAAACCCCGAAAGGATTTGAGATGTTGGATCAGAAGAAGCTTTCAACCGTTGACCTCGCTTAGGAGAAGGAGGACCGAGATTTCAGGATTCAACACTTCGGTACTTCAGATACCGAGAGTACGAGAGGACAAGGAATTGGAGCAACATGATTCGCAAAGTCTCGAAATGTGAAATCCCAAAAGCATTTTATGGAGTAGTTCTGGGTCACGGAACAACAACAGGTTTCGACATACCGGGGTTCGGGATTTCAGAAGTTCCGAGGACAAGGAACCAGGGCGCTTTGTATTGAAACTCCCGAAGTCACGAAACGTGATGTATTGTTGGAGTGGGTGTGTGAAATCATGGATAAGTATTGTTTGTAACGGAATCGCAAAATCATGAATTCCGAAACCCCAAAAGGTTGTGGGCCGTCGATCCAGTTGGGTCATAGCCGTTGGTTCAAGAGGGACATGGACCGTTGATCTCTCAGTAGAGATATTTCAATATTTCAGCTACCGGGGTTCTAAAGAGTAAGAGAGTCGGGACTCTTGATCCATGAAATCCTAAAAAGATCCAAACCGTCAGATCAGGGGAGGCTTACAACCGTTGATCTCCCTTTGGAAGGGAACTTCGGAGATTTCGGAGTTTTGGGGATTTGAAAGGGAGAGGAAGAGACATTGCATCGGGATTCCCTGAATCACGAAAAGCTGGTAAGTGCCTTGTCGATTAAGCGTGTGGTCATGGAACAGGGTCACGTGGACAAGACCCAAGCGGGGAGCTTGTCACTCACCATCCCTTTCAGGGTTCGACATTTCGGCATTTTGGGGTTTGAAGAGTCGAAAGACTTGACTCTCTTGCATCGCTGAGTCGCGAAATGCGAAAAGCACCTCTTGGCTTGGCCTGTGGTTATAACCACCGATCACATGGAGGTGGATAAGGGAAGAGCTAGCCTGCACTAGGCCCCCATAGGAATTCAGGATTCTATCCCTTGAGGAAGAGCGAAAAACTTATTATGCCGTAGTGGGTATGTGACAAATTGGTATCAGAGCATGGTTACAACACTTGGCCTGCTTGGGCTCATGTACAAGCCGTGTAAAGAGACAGTGTTATTTGCATTTTCTCTTTAAGAAGAAGGACCACAGAATGAAACTGTAAATTGAGAATTTCTTTAACCCCTCTGTTAAAATGGTAACTACTCTTATAGGAATAGGATGCACTGATCAATATTACTGATAAGACCTGAGTGTGAATAACAGAGGTGGAATAAATTGTGCTATGGAGCGGCACGAGCAAGACAAGTGACATGAACTGAGTTGTTATGTTATAGTGTGACGATGGCTACCTACTAAAACAGGTAGAGTCTCTTGCAATTGAGATGGTTGGTTAGGTAAGAATTAAGATTCAAATGAAGAACTCCTTCATGATTTGGGAAATCGGGTAAGGATTGGTAGGATCCTTAGAAAGTTATAATTACTGCATTGTTAAAAGACTAAACCCTGAGCATATAACTCCTCACGATTGAGAGGACTGATGAAAATATATAGGGTCAAATTACCTGACCTATAATGGTTAGAATCAATAACAAGGATAATCTGTTTAAGCAAGATTAAGAGGAGTCTTTTGGGACTGTTGCTAATTCCCAAGAGTGACCCTTGTTGTTTGTTCCCATAAAGAAAGGGTAACATATGTATGAGTTATGACTACGAGATTTGTCCTGTAAGTAACTAAAAAGATCAGGAGGAATAATATCTATTAGATTGGAATCAACGAGAGCCGTTGATCTAGAGCTTCAAGGTTTTGTTTATTGGGAAAATAGAAGCGTAGAATTTCCAAAGTCATGCCAGGTAAATCACTTATTCAATCAAGGTTGTTGGTTAGCGGATGAACTTAATCGTAGATACAATGTAATTGGATCTTTGGGAGTCATAGGTTTAGAAGTCAACATGTAGAGTTTTGAGGACTCACATGTCATGAAATCCCAACATCCAACCTGAGCCGTTGGATCGAGATAGGCGATGGATCGTGGATCTGACGCATACATTTTCGGGGATTCAAAATCGGGAGTTAAGGGGTAAGGACTCCGCCAAATCCTGAAAGTTTGAAAGCCAGGATTTGATCAGGACTGTTGATTGGCAGAGAGATCTGTACTGTGGAATCCAGGTTGTCGGACCCACATGGATCAAAAGTTTGGGAAATGGTGGAGCGCTGTCCGCGGATTCGCCGAAACGCGGGATCCCGACGCATGTCTGGGAGTTGACCCCAGGTTCTGAGCAAAGGGTCATGGGAATAAAAGAGCAGAGAAAACCTTAGATTTGGTCTTTCGGGTTTTTGGATTTCAGGGATCGAGCAACTAGAGTTCCTTGCAACAGGAATCCCGAAATCACGAAATGTGAAGTGCCTTTTTGTTCGTATCGTGGTCACCGCCGGTGGTCGCGTGAGGAGAAGGCGTGAACTAGCATGATGAATACTTAGCTGTGTTAAATTGTACTTGAGTGCATGAGTTTAATGCATTTTGAAGCTTCATAAAGGGAAGCTTGATATTAATACCGGTAAGGTATGAATGATATTAAACGTGCAAGTAATACACATGTATGATGTAAGAGTATAATTATATTAGAGGCCCAATATGATTTCCCTGATGAGTGAAACGTGAAGCAAGTATTGCTTTTGTCCAGATTAAATGAATACTATGGAGGCATAGCTAACTCCATTCTGGGGAGTCGTGAAAGTTCTGTTCCAAATAATAGCCTGAGGGGAATGTGTTCCATTTCCTCAGGAAGTACCAATATAATTAGATAAAAGGGTAAATGAGAAAATATTCTCTCTTGTCATAATAAGAGATGAATGATTATGCCTTTGAGCATCACATGAGAAGGATTGTGAATGAATCCGAATTGACTGATCTTAACAATAAAGATGCAGGTGGGTTGTAAAATATACCTATGGAAACTGCACACATGCTTACGATTATGAGTATAGCTAAGTACATCATGGATGTAAGTTAGCAAAAACCTAGAACATGTGCTGATGCATAATCTGGAATACATACCAGAGAGATATGTCTATGTCCCTTAAAGAATGCTTATTAACAAGCTGAAGCTAATTTGAGCTTGAGGCCATCACAGATAGTGATGGATATGCAACAAGGAAGTTGCATGCCGAAGGAGTTCCCAGTGGAGGAACTGTGTAAGGACTTTGTCAGAAGAACAGATTCACAACCCTAATAATTGTTGAAGGTTGGACAATGGGCTGCAAGGCTTGTCCATATATAAGAATCCTGGATTACATTTTGAAAGAATCATGTAATTAATAGAAGACTAACAACTGNTAGACTTGACGAATGTGTGCAAGGGGTGTGTGGAAGACTCTTCTAAGAGTCAAGCCCAGGAGAAAGAGCACAAAGCTCTTAATTCCTTCATAGCTGAGAAAGATCAGGAGGGACAACACTTTTCGTAAAGTGCTGGCGAGACCCAATAGCTGGCTTGTAGTAGAAGATCGAAAGCTGAGACCTTTGAAGCGTCGAAATCTTCCGAAATCGGGAAGAAAGCATGAGCTCAGGGAGGAGCTACAACTACCGTCAGATTTCGCATGGATAGCCGATAGCCATCGGATCCAGGAGAAGTTGCACAAGGTTTAACCCTCGCATACGCAAAGGTGAGGACTCATCAAAGTCCCGAAAAGATCAAGACCGTCCATTTAAGAGGACACGTGGCAGAGGTCCGAACCCATCGGGGATTTGGATACCGGAAGATTGAAGGACTAGAATCGTGGAGTCCCTGCATCGTGAACTACCGGTTCATGAAACCCTGATATAGGAGAGGAGACACCGGATTTCAGTATTTCGGCTATTCGAAGTTTGGGACGTAGAGGAGGCTGTGGTCTTGGTGCCGAGAGTTTCAAACTCCCGGTACACGAAACAACAAAAGCATCGGGACTGTCCATTTTAGAGGACATGTGGTAGAGATCCGAACCCATTGGGGTTTCATATACCGGGAGGTTGAAGGACCAAGAGTTTGGTCGTGGTGGATTCGCAAAATTGCAAATCCCAAAGTCCTGAAAGGTGCACGCGGTTGAGGTTTCGGGGAAATCCCCGAAAGGAGATTTCGGTAATTCGGTTACCGGGAAAATGAGAGGTAAGAGTTCTAAACTCTTGGCTCATAAAACCCCGAAAGGATTTGAGATGTTGGATCAGAAGAAGCTTTCAACCGTTGACCTCGCTTAGGAGAAGGAGGACCGAGATTTCAGGATTCAACACTTCGGTACTTCAGATACCGAGAGTACGAGAGGACAAGGAATTGGAGCAACATGATTCGCAAAGTCTCGAAATGTGAAATCCCAAAAGCATTTTATGGAGTAGTTCTGGGTCACGGAACAACAACAGGTTTCGACATACCGGGGTTCGGGATTTCAGAAGTTCCGAGGACAAGGAACCAGGGCGCTTTGTATTGAAACTCCCGAAGTCACGAAACGTGATGTATTGTTGGAGTGGGTGTGTGAAATCATGGATAAGTATTGTTTGTAACGGAATCGCAAAATCATGAATTCCGAAACCCCAAAAGGTTGTGGGCCGTCGATCCAGTTGGGTCATAGCCGTTGGTTCAAGAGGGACATGGACCGTTGATCTCTCAGTAGAGATATTTCAATATTTCAGCTACCGGGGTTCTAAAGAGTAAGAGAGTCGGGACTCTTGATCCATGAAATCCTAAAAAGATCCAAACCGTCAGATCAGGGGAGGCTTACAACCGTTGATCTCCCTTTGGAAGGGAACTTCGGAGATTTCGGAGTTTTGGGGATTTGAAAGGGAGAGGAAGAGACATTGCATCGGGATTCCCTGAATCACGAAAAGCTGGTAAGTGCCTTGTCGATTAAGCGTGTGGTCATGGAACAGGGTCACGTGGACAAGACCCAAGCGGGGAGCTTGTCACTCACCATCCCTTTCAGGGTTCGACATTTCGGCATTTTGGGGTTTGAAGAGTCGAAAGACTTGACTCTCTTGCATCGCTGAGTCGCGAAATGCGAAAAGCACCTCTTGGCTTGGCCTGTGGTTATAACCACCGATCACATGGAGGTGGATAAGGGAAGAGCTAGCCTGCACTAGGCCCCCATAGGAATTCAGGATTCTATCCCTTGAGGAAGAGCGAAAAACTTATTATGCCGTAGTGGGTATGTGACAAATTGGTATCAGAGCATGGTTACAACACTTGGCCTGCTTGGGCTCATGTACAAGCCGTGTAAAGAGACAGTGTTATTTGCATTTTCTCTTTAAGAAGAAGGACCACAGAATGAAACTGTAAATTGAGAATTTCTTTAACCCCTCTGTTAAAATGGTAACTACTCTTATAGGAATAGGATGCACTGATCAATATTACTGATAAGACCTGAGTGTGAATAACAGAGGTGGAATAAATTGTGCTATGGAGCGGCACGAGCAAGACAAGTGACATGAACTGAGTTGTTATGTTATAGTGTGACGATGGCTACCTACTAAAACAGGTAGAGTCTCTTGCAATTGAGATGGTTGGTTAGGTAAGAATTAAGATTCAAATGAAGAACTCCTTCATGATTTGGGAAATCGGGTAAGGACTGGTAGGATCCTTAGAAAGTTATAATTACTGCATTGTTAAAAGACTAAACCCTGAGCATATAACTCCTCACGATTGAGAGGACTGATGAAAATATATAGGGTCAGATTACTTGACCTATAATGGTTAGAATCAACAACAAGGATAATCTGTTTAAGCAAGATTAAGAGGAGTCTTTTGGGACTGTTGCTAATTCCCAAGAGTGACCCTTGTTGTTTGTTCCCATAAAGAAAGGGTAACATCCGTATGAGTTATGACTACGAGATTTGTCCTGTAAGTAACTAAAAAGATCAGGAGGAATAGTATCCGTTAGATTGGAATCAACGAGAGCCGTTGATCTAGAGCTTCAAGGTTTTGTCTATTGGGAAAATAGAAGCGTAGAATTTCCAAAGTCGTGCCAGGTAAATCACTTATTCAATCAAGATTGTTGGTTAGCGGATGACCTTAATCGTAGATATAGTGTAATTGGATCTTTGGGAGTCAGAGGTTTAGAAGTCAACATGTAGAGTTTTGAGGACTCACATGTCATGAAATCCCAACATCCAACCTGAGCCGTTGGATCAAGATAGGCGATGGATCGTGGATCTGACGCATACACTTTCAGGGATTCAAAATCGGGAGTTAAGGGGTAAGGACTCCGCCAAATCCCGAAAGTTTGAAAGCCGGGATTTGATCAGGACTGTTGATTGGCAGAGAGATCTGTACTATGGAATCCAGGTTGTCGGACCCACATGGATCAAAAGTTTGGGAAATGGTGGAGCGCTGTCCGCGGATTCGCCGAAACGCGGGATCCCGACGCATGTCTGGGAGTTGACCCCAGGTTCTGAGCAAAGGGTCATGGGAATAAAAGAGCAGAGAAAACCTTAGATTTGGTCTTTCAGGTTTTTGGATTTCGGGTATCGAGCAACCAGAGTTCCTTGCAACAGGAATCCCGAAATCACGAAATGTGAAGCGCCTTTTTGTTCGGATCGTGGTCACCGCCGGTGGTCGCATGAGGAGAAGGCATGAACTAGCATGATGAATACTTAGCTGTGTTAAATTGTACTTGAGTGCATGAGTTTAATGCATTTTGAAGCTTCATAATAGGAAGCTTGATATTAATACTGGTAAGGTATGAATGATATTAAATGTGCAAGTAATACACATGTATGATGTAAGAGTATAATTATATTAGATGCCCAATATGATTGCTCTGATGAGTGAAACGTGAAGCAAGTATTGCTTTTGTCCAGATTAAATGAATACTATGGAGGCATAGCTAACTCCATTCTGGGGAGTCATGAAAGTTCTGTTCCAAATAATAGCCTGAGGGGAATGTGTTCCATTTCCTCAGGAAGTACCAATATAATTAGATAAAAGGGTAAATGAGAAAAGATTATCTCTTGTCATAATAAGAGATGAATGATTATGCCTTTGAGCATCACATGAGAAGGATTGTGAATGAATCCGAATTGACTGATCTTAACAATAAAGATGCAGGTGGGCTGTAAAATATACCTATGGAAACTGCACACATGCTTATGATTATGAGTATAGCTAAGTACATCATGGATGTAAGTTAGCAAAAACCTAGAACATGTGCTGATGCATAATCTGGAATACATACCAGAGAGGTATGTCTATGTCCCTTAAAGAATTCTTATTGACAAGCTGAAGCTAATTTGAGCTTGAGGCCATCACAGATAGTGATGGATATGTAACAAGGAAGTTGCATGCCGAAGGAGTTCCCAGTGGAGGAACTGTGTAAGGACTTTGTCAGAAGAACATATTCACAACCCTAATAATTGTTGAAGGTTGGACAATGGGCTGCAAGGCTTGTACATATATAAGAATCCTGGATTACATTTTGAAAGAATCATGTAATTAATAGAAGACTAACAACTGAATATTGACCATTCTTATAACCGAATGGAAGTGTGTAGGATGCACATGTTCATGATTCATTATGAGCGAAGA
This sequence comes from Picea glauca, assembly GCA_000966675.3. Classification (NCBI taxonomy): domain Eukaryota; kingdom Viridiplantae; phylum Streptophyta; class Pinopsida; order Pinales; family Pinaceae; genus Picea; species Picea glauca. Next base: position 1,785 of record JZKD02S1333683.1, on the reverse strand, counting down.
GTTGCTATTAAAGCATGTTGCAGTATCCCAAAAAGGTTTAGGGTGAGGCCTAACCAAGGCTACTCAGAAAAGGGAAGTTGTGGAAACCGGTATAGTTGGTAAGAGGCAAGTAAATCCCCTGAGTATGATTAAATGAATAAATGAGTACGTTTAACTGATGAGGCTGGGTTGAAGCTGTGATTAAGAACATGCAGTGAGACCTTAGAGATAACTTGACTGGGCTGAAAATCCCCAGGCAATGTAGAAAGAATTTGAAGAAAGGGAGAGCCCTCATTTCTTTCCTTGTTGTGCATTATGTTTTCTATGGGATGAGAAAGCTAGTACATTGAAGAACAAAAATGTTTTGACACCATAGTAATGATGGTTGTAATATTTTGAAAACAATTGAGAACTATTTTGTTGCACTTATGGAAACATTTAAGGATGTTTATGAATTTGAATATTATGACTAATGCAATTGTGTCTATAATGATGCATGCTGTGTATAGAAATAAATTGGAGCTATTGAGGAAGACAATTTCCAATGATGGGCAACCTCAAACAGAGAATGACCAGGAGAAGGCTGCGAGTGAAAGGTTGTTGACGGGGATGTAAAAGACCCAATAAAGCACCGCTGATGAGGTAAAAATAAGAAAGAGGGTGCTAGCAACCAAGAACTGGTATAAAGATATTCACGCCTGTGTGGCACAAGGTATGAAGGGATTTGGTAGGAACCCCTTCTGAAATATTTTATTGTCTTAATGTTATGCATGAATTTTGAAAGGCAGTGGTATGCCTTGGATACCCAAGTAAGGTATGACTCAAGATGAAGAACCTGAATAATGGATGTATGAACCTCTAGTAGTAAACACCATTTATAACCATTGGAAGAATTCATGAATTGATATGTCATGAATGCATTGACAATCAAGGAATGCGTAAAGACATACATGTGAAAATTTTGAGTTTGTGTGTATTTGATTTGGGATCGTGATCGGCTTATAGCCGGCAACATGGTCCTACTATAAGAATGAAAGAAAATGAATAAACCATATGAGGAAAAGGTTGGTTAACTTCCAACACCCCATGGCCAAGAACCAATCATAAAGTGTGACGAACTCGAAAAACAATGCAAGAATGTATTGGGTATGAATGTGGTCATGGATATTGGCACAGTTGTTAAAACCCTTTTTAAATGTTGAACTACGTTTTGAAAAGTTTGGTATGTTGAAATGAAACTAACAGTTGTTTGTCTGTGCAAAGAATAAATTGTAGGAAGCAAAGAGTCTTGGATATGGCAGTGTTGTAAGTCCATAAGGAAGGCCGATTTCCTGATGAGCCAAACTGCAAGGGATGGGAGAAGGAGTCTTGGATATGGCGGCATTGTAAGCCCATAAGGAAGGCCAATTTCCCACTGAGCTAAATCATTATGGGAAGGAAATTCCCATAATTATGAATCTGGTTCCTGTGCGGAACAAATATGAAAAACAAGTCGCGAGTTTGGAAAATCCCTGGGTGACAGTTTTGCAATAAAATTATGAAAGTTAAAATTTATAATGATGTCTCATGAATTTTATATACCTATGGTACAAGTGGGGAGAAAGACATGTCCAGAAAGGAACAAATGAAGGCTGCCTGTTATCGCACGGTTTGTAGGATAGTTCCAAGGGCTTGAGTCAGGGCTTGAAACTGGCGTAACAGGAGCTTCCCCACCCACTGTCACCTCGATGGGGGGATCTTTCTATTTAGGAGGGAAAATCCAAGGGAGACGTCCCTAAGTCAATCTGGATAAAGGAAGGCTAATGG
>JZKD02S1333672.1:0-11729 GCA_000966675.3 Picea glauca | reverse complement strand
TTGCCTTCAGAGGGGTCAGTGGCCTAAGTTCCTAAAGAGAGAAGGGAGAAGAACTTCTCCTGAGAAAAGAAGTTGCTTTTTTCTATGTAAAAACCTTATAAAAAGGGAAGTTCGCAGGTTGCTATATAGCCAGGGTGCGAGAATGACCAATTCTCGCAGGTTGAACTATATCCAGGGTGTGAATAGTTCACAGGTTGCACTATATCTAGGGTGCGAGAATTCCATCACATGGTAAAAATGAGCATTTTCTCGAATCTTCTAGAAGGGGAAGCTTCTATGGTGAGGTGGCATATGAATGGTTTGGATCTTACTCACTTTCATGATTTGGTGGGATCATCCTAACCTCCTCACCTTATCTTCTTCAACTTATAAAAGGAGAGAATTTCTCATGGAGAAAGTTAGCTTTGGTTAGCTTGGGTTAGCTTTGTTGATTCTTTGGCTTGGAATAATTAGTTTGATTAGAATGGCTTTGAGATTTTCTTTGTCAAGATAGATTGTGAGTAGCTATCAGATCTATGGTTTTAGAATCCTTGGAGAAAGAAGTGTGTAGGGAACGAAGGACAGTAGGAAGGGACCTTACGACATCAAGRCAATGGTTGTAATCTCTCTTTCACATTTAATATGATACAGTAATATGTTTCTTTCTCATAAAGTTAGATCTACTTTATTACATAACTCCTTGATCATATGTATAGATTAGCTATTGGATATATTATTTTCTTTCACTTTTGGTTGGTTTGTCCTGTTTTGATCTTGACCGCACAAGAGCGCTGGAGCGAAGCAAGGAACAACAGAGACCAAGGAAGCGATTACAAGGTACATATCTTCTTTTCACTTCCAATTTAATTCAATAGTTAGATCTAGGGAAAGAGGTATATTCTGTCTTGTTTTGTTCTATATCCAGGTGGATCTAGGGAGATTGGTTTGTGTCCACACTCACAGATTTATCCAATAAAAATACTCCAGTAAGATGGGATAATCCAGCTGACAGGGCAGTAGTTGGGCCAGAGTTTCTCAAGGAAATGCAAGAACAAATGCTAAAAATCAAGTAGAATTTAAATGCTGCCCAAGATAGGCAGAAAAGTTATGCTGATAAGAACAGAACCCACAGAGAGTTTAAAGTGGGTGATCATGTTTTCCTCGAAGTGAAAGCCAATAGAAGTTCCTTGAATCTAGGAAATTGTGCCAAGTTAGCAGCTGGATTTTGTGGGCCATTTGAAATCCTAGAAAGGATTGGGCCAGTTGAATATATGCTTTCATTAATTGCATCCATGAATGTACATACTGTTTTTCATGTTTCATTGCTTAAGAAATATATACCTGATGCTAATCATGTAATTGATTGGAATGTGATTCAGGTGGAGTAAGAAGGTGTCCTACAAGTGCATCATGTGCACATATTGGACCGAAAAATAAAACAGCTCCAGGATCGATCCATAGGGCTTGTAAAGGTCTAGTGGACCTTGTACGGTCCTGAGGAGTCGACATGGGAGCATGAAGATGCTATGCGGGCAGAATATTCACATCTTTTTGAAGATTTTTGAAATCTTACTGAAGTTGTGTAAAATCTGCATTGAGGACAGTGAAAAAATAAGGGGAGGGGATGGTAATATCCCCAAGGACGAGCCCTGTTGTGATCATGTTTATGAATTATAAATCATTTTTTGTAGGCTGGTGAGCTGAGTGTTGATAAGCTGGTAGGATTATGTGTTTATTAGGCCGAAGAGCCTAAGTGTTAAGGCTAGGAGCCTATTTTTGTAAATGTAATATGTATAACATTAATACAGAATAAACATCGATGTGTATAGACCAACCATGAAGAAAGAGTGATGGGGGACTAAGCTTCCACAAGGTGGGTAAGGGAAAAGGGGCTAAAAGGTTGGAAAGAGAGGCTAAGTGTTGAGCCTAGGGGCTTAAGTCCTTGGGAATAATGATTTATTATTATTCCCACAGTTATGAGAAATGTATGTTTTTATCCTAAGTTCCTGGAAGTAGAACATGTGAAAAAGGGAACACATTTGATGGAGCGCATGCAACCTCATGGGCAACATGTGTCAGCCCTGGCACATGCAATTTAACCCAAAGATTGAACTGTGGAGGGGGTTCATTATCCATTCCATCGTGAGTTGTCTGAACTGAGGTGAGCTCTGCATCTGTGTTCGGTATGCCTCACATAGCTTGGGTTGGGAAGCCTGTGATGGTTTTATGGAAATATGATTCACCTCAGTCCGAACGACAGAAGTATTTGTTCATCCTCTGTGTTGATTGAATCGTGTCACCTTTGACAGTCGTTATATTTCTAGATTAATTCCAATATAACGAATGTTGTTCCCTTGTCATGATTGTTGTTCCTTTTGTTATTCATTTGAACGGAACGATTGTTGTTCCTTTTGTTATGATTTTTGTCCCTTTGTAGGGGTTGCATCTATGGAGGATGGGTATTGAAAGCGAAAGGTAGGAACCTACGTAGGCAACAAGTAAAACACTTGGGCCAACGCCTACCTTTGGATGATGCATAGAGGTTATATTTTAGGACATATTTAGAGCCCAACAATACTCCCATGCAGAATAGTTATGTGAGGAATGAGAGTCTGTGAGCAGTGGGCGTAACAAGGTTCCTAGGGAGAATCCTTTTGATTTCTCTCTACAGTTTTTTCTGTATGTCCTCATCCTAGTTTAGCATTCCCTTACCTTGGGTTGACCTTAGTCCTAGCTTAGAGGTGACCCACTATTGAGTGTGATGAGCAGTGAGGTCTAAGGCTTGGAGGCTCGTGGAAGGTTTTCATGTGGTTGGTGGAATTAACACAGTTTCAAAGATAAGTATCAGTTTGTGCTTAATATTATGTTTTGTAGGCCTGTGAGGGTTATATGTTATCATGTATTCTGTTGCACATATGAGTTATTTTTAATGTCCTTGATGATCTGTATTAGCACTAATCATGTTCTTACTCTATATTGTTTGATTAAATATGTTAATTATATTTAATATGCACTTATATATATAAGTATGAGAATGTTCTATGTAGTAGTGTTGCCTGGAAAGTGGATTGATGGTTGGGGATGTTACACTTCCTATGGCTATATCTAATTCTCCCACACAACCAAGTTTCTCAAAGCTCACAAGTTATAAACTCTCACCAAAATTCCAATCCACTAGCTCACTTTCTCCTCTAGTCTACGTAAACAAAGGAATGAATCCACTTATCTACCATGTATTCCCTTAGGCTATCCCATTTCCCTCGAAGGATCCATCATAGGCTGGCTAAAAAACTTCTCTACTAGGGACTCCAATAATTTTTAGTTGTCATGGATTTTTCCCCAATGACAATAAATTTTCATGCACTTGGAATAATTATCACATAGTATTCATAAAAACTACACTCCTATTACAAATAATAGTGTGGAAAAGGCTCTCCCAAAAACCTCAAGGAAGAATGAACTGAAAAAACCTTCCACAATAGCCAAAAGTCCAAGATTATATTTCCATGCTCCCAACTCACCAGGTGTCTTCCTAAGAAGCCCATACTTCACCTGGGAATCAATCCCAAGTTTGATATAACTTAGAATAATATAATACAAGGACTTAGGATTAACATTAAATTAATATTATTTTACTTTGGGTCCCTCTTGAGCCCTTAAGCCCCCTTTCATCCCTCTCTTATGGAATCATACCCCTATGTATTTCATCCTTATCTGTCTATAACTTGTGATGTATTTTATTAACATTATTTAATGTACATTTACATATTACATCACTTTCCTCCCAACCATTTATCATGTATTCATATACATACATTGCTAATCCAAGGGTCCAAAATTAGGGTTTTATAGGAAAAGTATGGAAAAATTTATTTTTATTCATACTATTATCACACCGACAACTAGTGTAGCCCCCAAATATTACAAACTCTCTCAAAGGTCCTATAATAAAGTCTTGAACTATTAATAATAACATGTCTAGGATAACAATCACTATATTTTAGAGAGGACTTGCCCCATATTTTGAAACATGTTCAAAAGGAATTGAAAATCGCTTGTCCACAAAGGATGAGGTATGCTTCTTTCTCAAACAAACATAGAGCAAGGAATTTGTTGCTTATGTTTTGAGGGTAAGGTATATCACTAGAAATGTCACTTACTCGAACAAAGAGAGATGAAGGATGCACCACTAATTCTAATTTGTAAATAGAATATATCGACTAACATGTCCATCATTCAAAAGAAACAAAGTCTTGAACAAAGAAATTATATCGGGACCCAAAATAGGCCATGGAACTCAATCTCCATTTCAACCCACATTAACAGATCACACCCTCACCTATGCCTTTGGATTTTTCCTTTACACAAAGAAAAAACTAATATATGGTTTTTGGGATCTGAAGAGTATTTTGGTTCTCACAGGGTTAGAGGAGATACGAGGTTCATTTTATATATAACATAATCTTGAATTCTTCAAATATTTGAGAGTCAAGATAAAGTTAATTTTCTTGGGGCTTGTAGGGTAGGAATAAATAAAGAGATTCATCTATCTTAAAAATATTAAGATTATGAAACTCTTGGAATCTTGATAAGTTGAGGTAAAGCTAATGTTTGCATAGGGAACAATGTAGGAGGACATAACAAGTTTACCTTTTATAGACTTTAATTTCATGAGATGCAAGAGGTAGGTAAGGATATTGCTAATATCTCACTAAAGAGATGTGATTCGATGTTGGAATCATTGTTGTAATTCATACATATGGTCATGACTCATTCATATGTATCATTACTATATTTGTAATCATGGTTAAGGCTACACTTTATTATTTTAATGTATTATTAGGTGTGATTAAATCTAACCTAATAAAATTTGATATGTAGGTTTATTAACACTTTCAAGGAGTGCACATTACTTATGTGGGCCCATAACCCCTCTTTGGAGGATACTCTACTTGATTTATGTAGAAATAAACAACTAAAACCTCATTTCTAAATCATATTTTTATATCATTGAGATAACACTTTCTAATACATGTGTTTTAAGCCTATTGTAACACCCCATTCTAGTGCATCTTGCTTATTTTGTTGAACATCATTGTGGACATTATATATTAAGTTAAAATGAAAATTATGATGACTTAGATGTTATGAATTCATTATTACTTCAAAGCTTCATTAGGATGTTTTCTTGACGATATCCATATTTATCCATTTTTTTTAGTTTCTTACCCTCTTTCTTTCTTCTATTGGTGTCGGTGCCCATTCACAAAGGAACTTGTCACCTTCACATACTAGATTTCAAGATTAGGCATACAAAGAGATAAAAGGATCCCCCCATTGAAAGATTTGGAGCCCACTTTCTACTACAAGTTCTCTTTAGGTGTTGCATACTAAATTTATCTTTCTTTGTCTTGTAAATGTGTTGAACTTGCACATAATAGATCTATATAGAAAATACTACAAACATTTGCAAAGAGAAATTGAGAAAGAAGAAGCAAGAGAGAAAGAATGGAAGAATTATCATTAACCGTATTCCACACTCAAAGAGTGAATAATTTACAATAGATATAGGCTACATGAGTAACTAATGCGTCATAGTAGTGATCTAGAGAGATCTAGACACTCACTAACAGACACTGAAGTGAATTACCACCTAGTCCTAGTTAATTGATCCATGCAATCATCAGTTTACCGAGACACATGTTTGGAAGTGAGAGATACGCATGCATCTCCTGGTGATAAAACTAATGTTTCCATGCATGAGTGACTTCCACTAGTCTAAATGAGTGTAACTAACTGTAAACTGAAGAGAAACATCCTATTTTGTAGGGAAATGTTCTCTAGAGATAATATTCTCATCTAAGGAATTGTTCTCAACATTGGACTGCAAAAATTATGAAAATTATTATAGGTGAGTGTGTAATATCTCCAACACCCCCCTTCAACAATACTAGGGTGTACATGATGAATGGTTCCCGAAAACAAAGGCCATGTTAGGTACCCATTGTACCATGCATATAAGAATGAACCATTGAAAAATGAGGAAAGAAGGAAAAACTCATGGGAAAAACCCTCCCTCAATTTACAATGCATAAAAAAATATGAGAAGGAACAAAAAGGCAGTCGTTAACCAACTGTGTCCTTCACTCCAAAAAGACCTTGCAATTGTGCAAGTTTGTTCTTGTTGAAGATTTTGTTGAAGATATATATGTTTGCACAGATCTGATGAAGTAGATGCACTATTGATATGTCCACACATATCCATTTTCTCTTATTGTAATGAAGAAGATCCAAATAAAGTTTGGATGAAACTTTGAAAACCGTGCGGCTGTTTCTGAAAAAACAATCAAATTTTGTTGATTTTAAAATGATCATAAATTCACTTCCCTGACTTTGTTTCGGATGATATGTTTTTTGAAATTGAATAATTTTCTGAGACGAATTCAAATATCTAATTATCTTCTGCAAAGTTTGCTAAAAAAATATAAGAATTGAGTCTGATGTGCATGACTCCCTTTTTGTCCCTTGAGATGCATGTATTTCACATGGAAAAGTGTCTACATGTGACCCCTTGATGCAGGAGCATCTCTCCACGTCAGCTAGCTAGCCAACCAGCCATGTCAGTCGATTCAAATTGTGCGTTCAAGAGAGGTGCAACCTCATTTCAATTTGAATTTGAATGTAATTAAATGTTTTAGGTTGTTGAGCCACGAGGTCATGCTTTGCACAGGAATATAAGTAGGTAGGCCTTTAATGCTTGAAGGCTGAGATCTAGATCCAATCTGCGGACTAGACAACCAATTCAAGGCTATCGAATAGGGTAGGTGAGGTTGGAGGGAAGCGCTCTAAGAGCCCCCTCATGTAAAATATCTTTGAGTTGTATCTCATTTTTGTGTAAGAGAATATGCACAAGAGAGAGTCTGCGAGGAGAGAGAAGAAGAGAGAGAGAGATGAGACTTTGTTACAGTCCACACTCATAACACCCTTGTAAATAGGCATTGCCATTAATATAAACCAGAGCCATTTTTCCTGCAAGTATTTCTATGTTGAATGAATGTCTGTGTGTGTTCATTTTATGCTGTAGATGTATGTCAGTACATTTGCAGAAGTGTGTTTGATTTCAGGATGTTGAAAGTTCTTTGAGGCTTCACACTAGGAGGGTGTGACAGAACACTGTGGGTTCTGATAGCCAGTGCATTGAAGCACTTCTGAACCTGCGGATTCAGAAAAAGACGTGTCAGGGGTACACAGCTGTTGAAATCACCAACTCGAGGAAGACCTTGGAGGTTGCTGAATACCTCAGAAGACAAGGCTGTGTAGGCAAAACACAGTTGTAGAAAAAAAATATCTGAGGAGTTTTGTAAAGCTCTGTCAGGTGGACATTGAGCAGGTGTAAGGAGTGCACAGAAGAAGAACTCTGCTGTGAGTTTAGAAGAAAACAAAAACTCTATTGTGAGTTCTTTTCAACTCTTCTAGGAGGGAATTGAGCCAGTGTGCAGACATGCACAAGAAGAAAAGAACTCTTTGAGTTCAGAGATTGAAGAAGACTCCACTGAAGGATCTTCACAGGGTTGTTGAACAGCCTGAAACACTCAACAAGAGTTTGCTTGAGTGAAGGATAACCAGGAGGGCATCCAAGTTCTCCATATGAAGGAGAAGGGAAAAAGGATAAAATCCCTTAGAGGCCTGAGTATCTAAAAATATCAGAAGAGATAGCACTGGGTGTGCGAAGACTTTGCAAGGAGTGCATAAGTCTCAGAACTCTTTGAAGGGTTCAGGGTACCCTAAATCTCAGAAGAATCCGTGTTTTTATATGCGTAGGCAAGGACTCAAGTCAAAGAGCTCGCAGGTAAAGGAGAACAAAGGTCGAGGTCTTTGAACATTGGAATTTTTCCAAGTGTTGGAAGAAAGTGCGCCAAAGATTGAGAGGAGAAATAGCTTCCATCGGATGCTCCGAAGAGATTTGGACCGTAGAAGGTTTCCACGTCCAAGAGGTAGTGCAGGAGGAGCGCACAAGAGAGATTATCTAAACCGTTAGATCTTAAGTGAACAACTGTCAGCCATTAGATCTAACAGGAGATGCATGGGGGTTAAACCTTCATGAACAACAGAGAAAAAATTTTGAATGAGTCGCATCAGGATTTCAACGTTTGGGAGTTTGGGAGCCTGGAGAATGAAAGTTTGGGCCCTCGACATCAGAAATATCGAAAGGGTGAATTAGATCTGAGCCGTCTGTCTGCGGGAGGACACGTGTCATGAGATCATCTATTTCGGGGATTTGGACACCAGGAGTTAGAGAAGGAAGTCTCTGGACTTCACGAGTGGCGAAGTCATGAAGGGATCAGGACCATTCGTCTGAGGAGGACAGGTGGCAGAGATCAAGGGATCTCACGAACTCGAAGGTTCGCAAGGTGAGAGCCCAGGAGTTGGGTGCTCCAAGTCGTGAGTAGAGAAGTTTCGAGGAGTAGAGATAGCTGTAGGATCTAGGTCATGGAGGACTCTTGGATCAGAGCCTCATCGTGTGTATCATGCATTCAGAGATTCAGAGGTTGAGAGGACCTTATCTCGACTAGAGAAGTTGCGAAGTACCGAGAGCTGAGGCACGAGTGTGAACACGTGGCTGAACCACAAGGTGGGGCCCGCGTGGTTGACATGTGGATACGTGTCACCTGGAGAAAGGAGTCAACACTCCATTGAATTCTTGTGTCTCAGGGATTCATGAAGTAAGAGCATGAGAGATCAACCCTTCAACTTACGAAGTCACGAGTAGCAAGAACGCAAGAGGGAAATTTAATGTCGCTTCTCGGGGGTTCGTGAAGGGAAGGTGCCAAGGCTCAACCCTTCGACTTGCGAAGGTGTGAATTGTGAGAGGTGTTATCCTTAAGCCTAGACGGTGGTCACATGCGGAGGGTGCTGACAAGGAAAGGAGCTATACCAATTTCATGATTTTGGTTATCGTGAGATTGGGAAGGAAGAGTCGAGAGCTTCGACTCACGAACTCGTGAGGTTGTGATATTTTGAAAAGATACTTTGGGTTAGGCCCTTGGTCATAGCATTGTGGTCACTCTAAGAAGGTGGAGCTCGCACCTAGTGTTGTTTGCATAGGGGAGATTCCTGAAAGGACCTGTGGATCGATTGAATTAAGATTCCAGCAAGGAATCGAAAGAGCTTCTTTGGCTCATGAAGTGAATGAATGATCCTTAAGACTGGGAGGTCATGCAGAGACTCTGTTGAGGTAGAGGTGGTGTCTACAACATCAAGTGGTATCAGAGATTGACTCTGTTTGTATACTGCAGATAGAAGGAGCAGGAAGGAGATAGAGTGTTGGAGACTCTGTGAATGATTGCTTGTAGGTGAGCAGCAAGTTTGCCAGGAGAGCAGACAAGGACAACGATATGGCTACTGAAGGCCAAAGATACAATGGAAATAAAAGCCCAGAGATGATGGGTGTAGTTGAAAGGGATGAAGAGCTTGCTGACATTAGGGAAAGGATGGAAGAACTTGAATTGTGGATGCAACAGAATGCAAGGTCAATATGGGTATACAAATGGCCCATGAAGACAAAGGTGAAATGGCCAATCAAGCAGTTGATGGTCATAAGACAGTGTAAACTATTAAGAGGGTGGTTGAGGCATTCTAAAAACCTCAACAGACCAGAATAAAGGGTTCAAATATGTGAACCGGAGACTGGGAGAAATCTCAGTGAGGCTGAGGATGAAATGGGATTGGCTGAAGATCTCAAGAACTGCCAGGAGGGAAGAGAAGAAATTCCCAATTTCTAGGTGGGAAAAGAGTTGAGATCGCTGCGGGATCTCACAGACTGTCATGAGGACAACCAATGAATTTCACATTGCCAGGTGGGAAATGGATCGAGATCGCTACAGGTTCTCATAGACTGCCAGGAGGGAAGCCGAGAGTTTCCAATTTTCTAGGTGGGCAAGGGAAAAAAGATGGGATCAATTGATTCCATAGACTACCAGGAGGGTAGTAGGGAAACTCCACATTTCCAAGTGGGCAGGGATAAGAATATGAGACTATATGAGGGTCTCATAAACTCAGAGGTAAGCTTGGATCAACATATTCAACTGACAGAAGAGGGGGATCTAAGGATCCTTCTAATGGTTGGGGGAATTAAGATATTCCTACCATTTTCCATAGAGGAGGAAAAAGTATGCGTTGCGGATGTTGAGGCAGAAATAGCAGAAGCAGGACAACCATCTGAGACTGTCAGGGAAGCATTGGAGCAGACTTTGGAAGCTACCCAAGAAGAAGGAGAGAATGAGCATTCTTAGGAATGGCTCAATACTTTCAGCCAAGAAGATGAGGAAGCTACAACAATGAAGCTAGCAACAGAAGAATCCGAAGAGCAGGCAGGTAGATTGACCACTCCATGGGAGATGGAGCTAGATATGCTAGAGGATTGGCTGAACAATCCAAAGCCAGTAGGTGAATGCCATGAGCAAGTATTGGCAGAGGAGAATTCTGAGGAATCGCTCAGACATTTCAGCCACGAAGCTGAAAAGGTGATGAAGAATACAGAGTTGAACTTTGTAGTAGGGTGGCAAGTTAAGGCCACAGAAGAATATGAGGAAGATGGCATGGGATTTCATGGTGATCTACCCAATTGAAAAAATATTTTGCAGCTGAGGAGACTGCAAAAGCAGAGCCAACCACTGGAGTAGCTGAACGAAGTGATTGAGAAGATCAGGGAGCTGATGATTAGGTTAGCAGGGACTACCAGCGAGGAGAAGCTGAGCAAAGAAGCAGAAGAAGAAGAAACAACAACAGTATCAACAAGGAAATGGAGCGAGGAGACAACTTTAGAAGATGATTTGGGATCCAGGAGGATTTCCACTACTGAGAGTGGAAGCTCATGATTAGGAGCTCATGAATTTTGTAGCTGAGGAGTATGATGCAGGATCATCTCTCCACATCAGCCAGGCAGCCACGTCAGCCAATTCAAATCGCACATTCAAGAGAGGCGCAACCTCTTTTCAATTTGAATTTGAATGTAATTAAATGTTCTAGGCTGTTGAGCCATGAGGTTGTGCTTTGCACAGGCGTAGAATTAGTTAGGCCTTTAATGCTTGAAGGCTGAGATCTAGATTTGATCTACGGACTAGACAACCCATTCTATGCTATTGAATAGGGTAGGTGAGGTTGGAGGGAAGCTCTCTAAGATCCCCCTCATATAAAATAACTTTGAGTTGTACCTCATTTTTGTGTAAGAGAATATGCACAAGAGAGAGTCTGCAAGGAGAGAGAAGAAGAGAGAGAGAGCTGAGACTTTGTTACAGTCCATGCTCAGAACACCCTTGTAAACAGGCATTGCCATTAATATAAACAAGACCAGTTTTTCCTGCAAGTATTTCTGTGTTGAATGAATGTCTGTGTGTGTTCATTTTATGTTGTATATGTATGTTAGTATGTTTGCAGGAGTGTGTTTGATTTCAGGCTATTGAAAGTTATTTGAGGCTTCACACTGGGAGGGTGTGATAGAACACTGCGGGTTCTGATAGCTAGTGCACTGAATCACTTCTGAAACTGTGAATTCAGACAAAGACGTGCCAGGGGGGCACAACAGCTGAAATCACCAACTCAAGGAAGACCTTGGAGGTTGTCGAATACCTCAGAAGGAAAGGCTGTGTAGGAAAAACATAGTTGCAGAGAGAAACTCTCTGAGGAGTTCTGTAAATCTCTACCAGGTGGGCATTGAGCAGGTGCAAGGAGTGCACAGAAGAAGAACTCTG
>JZKD02S1333671.1:192859-203490 GCA_000966675.3 Picea glauca | reverse complement strand
AAGGTTCTATACTTCCTGAGATTTCTTACAACTTTGAGTTTTTCAGGAAACTCCTACACGCACTCCTTGCGGAAAACCTTCAAACACTTCAAGTGTTGAACACCTTCGACTTTGCACACTCCCTGCAGCAATAGTCCTCCGACAACTTCTCAGGTTTCAAACCCTAAATTAAAACTTGGTCTATGCACACCTTGCATGACTCCTTTGACTAACTGCACTTCTGAGGAAATGAGAACAAAAGAAAAACTATCTGAGCCTTCAAGGACACAATCCTGAATTCTTGTCGACGCACTCCTTGCAGACAAACTCCACTACACTCCTTGCAAGAATCTTCGCTCAGACAAGGAAACAATTGAAACTCATTCCTTACTCTTCCTCTCAGATTTCAAACATTCAACAAGAAATCATTCATACATGGCATGAGAGAAAATGTACAACAGAAAGAGTAAAATAACCATGAGCATAACATTCAATATGCATACACAGAGAACCGACACAACGCCATGAATTTGAATCAGAATTCTTTTCTATTAATTCAAATCTCTGTACATGGGTGTATTCAAACTACAACTCTCTCTTCTCATCTCTGTATGATCTTTCTCTGCTTGCTAATGTTCATAATAATGTTACAATACACAATGAGGGTGTCTATATCCGTTTTCCCTCCAGCTCCTAAAACTGTCAAATCTAACATTCAATTCTAGCTACCTTCATTAACTACTATAAATGCCTTCTACCTACTAAGGATGAGAGTGGATCGCTCAAGGTCCATTACAATATTACAAGTGTGCCTTCATTTAATTGTTTCATTAATATTTTATAACGTTTTCAAAATTTTTGCTGGGTGCTTTTCTAGTTGTCTTTTGTCTCCGCGCTGGCTCGCTTGAGATGCTCCTGCATCATACTCCCTCGCTTGAAAATTTTCATGGGCTCATGTCCATGAGCTTGCACAGGGTCTGTCCATGCTTCTGGATCTCAGCTTTGTTCTCCCAGTTGGCATATTCAACTGGATGGTTTTTCCATTTGACCAAATACTCAAAGTATTCTTTTCTTCTGGTCCTCTTACTAACCCTTTTATCCAGTATGCGCTCCATCTGTGGATTTTCTTCAAATGGAATCTATTTTCGCCACTGAACCTCTGGCTGTTTATCACCTATTCCTACTTCCTCAGATTTATATGGGTACAAATATGATATATTGAATATCATAGAAATTCCAATCCCATCTGGTAGTTCAATTTCGTAAGCATTTGTCCCGAATTTCTTCAAGACCCTACATGGCCCGATCTTCTTCATCCTGAGTTTATTATATGTTCCCCTCGGGAACCTCTCCTTTCTCAAATGTGCAAGAATCAAATCACCAACTTCAAATTGAAGCTGTCGTCTATGTTGATCTACCCTCCATTTATACTCTTGGCTTGAGTTCTGCAATCGCTCCTTCACCTGGCTATGAAGTTCCTTCATTGCCTTTGCGAAATCTTCCGCCCTAGCGCTCCTAGTTTCATTCAATTATGAATCCATCAACTCAGAAATCCCTCTCAGCTGCATACCATAGACAATCTGAAATGGACTCTGTCCTGTGCTTCTATTAACTGAGTCATTATAAGAAAACTCCGCCTATGGTAATATGTTATCCCACTGGTTGTGGTGTTTTTTCACCAAGATTCTCAGCAAGTCTCCCAGACTTCTCTTCACCGCTTCTGTTTGTCCAACCATCTGAGGATGATAAGCCGAACTAAACGACAAGTTCATGCCCAACTTGTTCCACAATGTCCTCTAGAAATGTCCTATGAACTTCGTATCTCGATACGAAACTATGCTCTTTGGTAGGCCGTGAAGTCGGATGACTTCTTTGAAAAACAGGTTTGCAATGTGTGTTGCGTCACTGGTTTTATGACATGGGATAAAATGTGCCATCTTGGAAAATCTATCCACTACCACAAAGATTGATTTGTATCCTCTTTGTGTCCTTGGCAATCCCAATATGAAATCCATGCTGATTTCATCCCACGGCTTCTCAGGTATGGGCAATGGTTGATAAAACCCTGTATTCTACCTCTTTCCTTTTGAATGCTGACAAATTCTGCATCTGTCCACAAATCTCTTGACTTTTGCTTGCATTCCTGGCCAAAATTATGATTCGTTCAACTTTGCGAATGTCTTTTCATGACCGAAGTGTCTGGCCAATCCTCCACTATGTTTTTCCTTTAACAAATTCTCCCTCATGGAGCATTTGGGAATACAAAGATGATTGCCCCTAAATAACAATCCATTCTGGATCATGTATTCTACCCTCTGGCTTTTATCTCTGAGAATTGGATTCTCAGCTACTTCATATGCCTCGTTAAAATATGGATCATCTATGTACATGTTTCTGAGATCATCAAAACCTAATGTTTTGACTTTGAACTACTACAATAACAAACACTTCCTACTCAAAGCATCAACAACTTTGTTAGCAGTTGCAGAAATATGTTTAATCACAAAAGTAAAGTTCTGCATGAATTCAACACACTTAACATGCCTCTGATTCAACTTTTCCTGTTGAGTCACAAATTGCAATGCATGATTATCACTGTACAAAACAAACTCCTTGGGAATTAAGTAATGCCTCCATTTCTTCAATGCCTAGATGATAGCATAAAATTCCTTATCATATGTGGAGTATTTCGATTTTGCTTCATTCAGCTTCTTGCTGACATATGATATCGTCTTGTCTTCTTGACTTAAGACTGCTCCTACTGCAAATCCGCTTGCATCGCATTTCACTTGAAATGTCTTTCGAAAATTAGGTAACACAAAAATTGGTTGTTCCGTGATCTTCCTTTTTAACAGATTAAAAATATTCTTGGCTTCTTCTGTCTAGTGAAAGGATTTATGTCTCTTCTTCACTGTTTCCATCATCGCTGCACTAATTCCACTGAAATTCCTGATGAATTTTTGGTAGAAACTAGCCAATCCGTGAAAAATTCTCACCTCAAAGATATTCCTTGGCGATGGCCAATTCTTAATTACCTCCACCTTATCTGGATCTATCCTCAACTTATCTGCGGATATAATGAACCCCAAATAAATGAGTTTTATCTTCATGAATGAGGACTTCTTCATATTTATCAACAACTTTTCCTGCTATAGCCTCTTCATCACTGTAGCCAAATGTTTCAAGTGCTCAGCCTCTGTTCTGCTGAAAATCAATATATCATCCAGATATACAATACCAAATTTGTCGATGAAATCCTTGAGGACTTCATTCATCAACCTCATAAAATTACTTGGTGCATTGGTTAGGCCAAAGGGCATAACAAGCCATTCATACAACCCTTCATTATTCTTGAATGTTGTTTTCCATTCATCACCTTCTCTCATGCGAATCTGATGATATCCACTTTTCAAATCAATCTTTGAAAAAATATTTCCCCACTCAAGCATTCCATCAGATCATCCATCCTTGGCAATGGAAATTTGTACCTGATGGTTATTTTTTTGATCGCCCTCGAATCAGTACACATCCTCCAGCCTCCGTCTTTCTTTGGACTGAGTACTGTCGAAACAACACACAGACTCAAGATTTCCTTGACCAACCCTTTGTCCAACAAAACCTGGACTTGCCTCTTAACCTCTTCATTCTCTTGCGGTGTCAACCTGTACGCAACTTTGTTTGGTAAACTGGCTCTTGGAATGAGATCAATATGATGACTCACACTTCTGATCGGTGGCAACGAACGAGGTGATTCGTCCACAACTATGTCAGCAAACTCTTCCAGCAGTTCTTGAACTTCTTCTGGTAAATCATCTACCCTTGTGCTGGTCAAAAAAATCTTTGTCTTCCTGACCACAATGAATTGTGGTTCCTCCTTCTTCTTAACTTCTGTAAGGAGTTCCTTCTCACTCATGAGAAGTACAATGTTACTTACTTCAGGTTTCACCTCCTTATTTTTGATTGGAAGCAACATGTGAGTTCTCCCATTCTTCTCTAGGGTGTATGTGTTCATTCTCCCATCATGAATCACATTCCTGTCATATTTCCATGGTCTACCCAGCAATAGATGTCAAACATCCATAGGAATAACATCACACAATATCTTATCATTATATCCTCCTATCTTAAATTCAACTAAATACTATTTAGTGACATTTACCTGATGTCCTTTTTGCAGCCACGAAACTCTGTATGGGCTTGGTTGTTCAATCGTCTCCAGCTCTAGCTTCTATACCATCTCTGTTGAAACGTGATTATCTGCGCTACCACTGTCTACAATGACCTTACATAATCTGTCCTTGGTCTTGCAAGCAGTCCAAAAAAGTCTGTTTCTTTGGACCGAACTCTCCACCTCCTTCTCTGGTGTCAAAAGATATTTTTGCATCAGCAGCGATCTTCCGCCTTCAGCATATTTCGCCTCAACATTCCGCCTTTGTGCTTCGGCAATGTGAGTTTCACCACCTTCTTTCATCTTGTCTAGAAATTCAAAAGACTTGTGTGCATTATTTCCACATGTGAAGCATTTTATTACTCCACCTCTTCCTCTTCCTCTACCTCTAGTATGAGAAAACATGTTGTTATCAACATACTCTCCTCTCTGATTTGTATATTGTCCTCTCTGATCAGTGTATTTCCCTCTCTGTGAGCTTCCACCTCTCTCATTTTGAGTTTGAG
This sequence comes from Picea glauca, assembly GCA_000966675.3. Lineage (NCBI taxonomy): Eukaryota > Viridiplantae > Streptophyta > Pinopsida > Pinales > Pinaceae > Picea > Picea glauca. The sequence continues at coordinate 198,837 of JZKD02S1333671.1, read as the reverse complement.
GTTTCTTCCACTCTTCCTTAGGCTTCTGATTTCTTTCCTGGACAATTGATTTGCCCCTGGGCTGACTTCTTCCTCGGCCTCTTTGACCCTGCTTTTGGCTCAGCTTCTCTTCAGCTTTCAGATCCATTTGATAAGAATCTTCCACCATTCAGATGGTCAACATGCTCATCTCATCTTGAATTTTGTATCTCAGGCCATTCATCTGCCTTGCTACTTTATTATCATTACTTTCATGATGACCTTCTCTAATGTTCAACCTATAAAATTCTTCAGTGTATTCCTTCACTGACATCAAGTTCTGTCTCAAGTTCTGCATCTTCCGAAACAGAGTGATTTGGTAATCTCTGGGGATGAATTTTTCCTTCATCTTTGCGATCATCCTGTCCCAACTCTTAATTTTTTGCTTGCCATGGTAGTGTCTGTCAGCTTGTAGTTCATCCCACCACAATGCTGCATGTCCCTTCAATCTTGTGACAACATGTTTGACCTTCTTTTCCTCTTCGACATATTCGTAGTCAAAATATGTGTCCATAGATCTAATCCAGTCAGAATCTCTTCTACATCTAGATTTCCCTCATAAACTGGAATTTCCATCTTCACCCTTGCACTCATTCTTGCAACGGCTCTAAGAAAGTGTTCATTTTCTGCATCTTCTGTTGTGACTTCTTCTTCTCCATGTCCAACTTCATCTTCATTTTTGGACTCACTGATATCTCCTACATCAGCTATGCACCTTTGTCTTATCTCCATGCCCACAATTCTGGCACGTATGTTATGCAGATCTCTTTCCACTTCCGGATTTTGCACCTCCCTACCCCTTCCTCTAGACATCTACCTTTCCTCTTCCAGATCAGGTGATTTTCTATCTCTCCTTCTCAGCGACATGGTGAATCTTCCTTTTCCTTGCTACAGAAAGAAAGAAACCTTTCTGGGCTCTGATACCAAACTTGACGCAGCCCCCCCCAACCCGCAGGCCAGAAAGTCCACGTACACAAGATCGTTCTTCACTCCTTGGCCTGAAGAGATCTCAATCGACTCTTCTATTTTCCTTTCAGAAAATCTGCACCCATAGAAAACCCTCGTGGAGTTCCTCCTTCTCTCTTCTTGGAATCAGATTTCGTGAATACTGTGGTCGAGCGCCTGGTCACTCAGACCCCGAATCCTGAACCTCTGAAACTTCGATATCAACTCCAGCTTTTCGGTTTTCGCAAGTTTGTGAGTTGCGATGACATACAACTCCCCTCCACGATCCCCGAAATCGTGATGCTCTAATTCCCCAAAATCCTCAGATGTTAGACTCCGACACGGTTCTCGGCACTGGCCCCACAACTAGACTTTTTGTCGTTTCGGGACTTCACACTTCGCGAGTTCACGAGTCTTGATGCAAGGCTTTCGGGACTCCAGCTCATGATACTCTGAAATGGTCAACGCAATTGACTTTCGCATCACCATTTCTCCATCTGTCCACCTTGCTGGCTGCTATGGTCCCAAACAATCCTATCGATCCTTCGCGGCTTCGCGCTTCACAATTTCATGAACTTTGATACCAAGACCTCGACCCTTCAACTCCCAAAACCCCGAGAGGCGATTTCGCGAGTGATCCAACGGCCCCTGGCTAACTTGGATCGACGGCTCTGTCTCTCCTGAGCTTGAAATCCTAAAATAACCTCCATAACTTCCCTACTACTCTGTGAGATCTGATGACTCGCGAGACTTCGCGAATTCTCCACGAAGAATTCCGACCGTCCAAAGCTTCCTTCTCAAGGACTTTCGCAACTTTTCACCGAAGTGTTTTTCCCTGGAACTCAACCACCTGCAACACAACCTTGTGACGCCTCGTCATTGTTCCAAGGCACAAACTTCCTGTGCTTCTCTTCGACGATAACTGAAGGTTCTATACTTCCTAATATTTCTTACAACTTTAAGTTTTTCAGGAAACTCTTGCATGCACTCCTTGCGGAAAACCTTCAAACACTTCAAGTGTTGAACACCTTCGACTTTGTGCACTCCCTACAACAGCAGTCCTCCAACAACTTCTTAGGTTTCAAACCCTGAATTCAAACTTGTTCTATTCACACCTTGCATGACTCCTGTGTCTAACTGCACTTCTGAGGAAATAAGAACAAAAGAAAAACTATCTGAGCCTTCAGGGACACAATCCTGAATTCTTGTTGACGCACTCCTTGCGGACAAACTCCACTACACTCCTTGCAAGAATCCTTGCTCAGACAGGGAAACAATTGAAACTCATTCCTTACTCTTCCTCTTAGATTTCAAACATTCAACAAGAAATCATTCATACATGGCATGAAAGCAAATGTACAGCAGAAAGAGTAAAATAACGATGAGCATAAAATTCAATATGCATACACAGAGAATCGACACAACGCCATGAATTTGAATCAAAATTATTTTCTATTAATTCAAATATATGTACATGGGTGTATTCAAACTACAACTCTCTCTTCTCAGCTCTGTATTCTCTTGCTCTGCTTGCTAATGTTCATAATAATGTTACAATACACAATGAGGGTGTCTATATCTGTTTTCCCTCCGGCTCCTAAAACTGTCAAGTCTAACATTCAATTCTATCTACCTTCATTAACTACTATAAATGCCTTCTACCTACTAAGGACGAGAGCGGATCGCTCAAGGTCCGTTACAATATTACAAGTGTGCCTTCATTTAATCGTTTCATTAATATTTTATAACGTTTTCAAAATTTTCGTCGGGTTCTTTTCCAGTTGTCTTTTGTCTCCACACTGTCTCGCTTGAGATGCTCCTGCATCACAACATCTTCACCAACATTTGCATTTCTAGGTCTTCCTCAACCTCTTCTCGTAGGAATATCTTCATCCCACCATTCTACATTGAAACTTCTGTCAAAATTGACATGTTGCTTCTCTCAAACAATTCTACCCAACCACTTCACTCTTTGCTAGAATTATCTTCAACCTTAGGTTTCCTCTGTTCTGACACTAGTTTATGCACACAACCTTATTTCTTTCTATCAGAGTGCATATAGCTAAAACTCATCTACATCCACAAAATTCAAAAATTTATAAACAAAATTGAAAAATGACATCAAAAACACATCACCAATCTGTATTCATTCAAAAGTCCATTGCTCTTGGACCTTATTGCAATTTGGAGAGACTTTCCCACTACATAATATACAACAACATTATAAGGAAAAAAGAGCCTATTTTTTTTTCTGAAAAATATGTCATATATTTACAAAAAAATATTTACATCAACAAAACAAAATAGCGAAAGCATATATACAATGGAGATTATATCCTCTTCCTCTGTACTACAAAAACTAATATAAAATGAGGGTATGCAATCGTGAAATTTTGGCTGATCCTCCTTGCATCATGAAATTTTGTGCCTACTCATAACCAACCTGAATTCTAACTACTACTAAGATGGGGGGGTGGTTCTTCTTGAGACTTTGGGATAGGAAATTCATGGAACATGGGGCCCCCTTTTCAAATAATAGGATCAATGATGAGAGACCCAAGTTATCAAGTCAAGAGACTACTCAAGATGGAAGTCCTCACTCATACAAACCTATTACAACTGACAGATGATCGACACTAGTATGTAATGTTATCAACATTGAATTGAAAATCTTGTTGGGAAATCCCTTGGTGAACTCGTCACTATGTTTGACATGAGGCGCAATATTAATTTCCTTTGGTTCATTGTCCTAGATCACACCTAAAAATTATCCTTATAGACAACAAGCATTGGCCTTCGACTATGAAAATCACCATAATATCGTTAAATGTGAGAATGAAATTGGGTTTTGTAAAGAGGTTTCATTATGGTTTTGTGTAGAGTGGTTTGAGGATGAAAAGAATAAGGATAACATGGGTACTAGTGGAGTAAATACATACAATAAAAAATTGAAAATAAAATGTGTTGAGAAGAAGAATAGGGAGACCAAACTAATCCTGGGAGAAGATATCTATCTAGAATAAGTTTTGGAGTATCGACCTCTTTCCCTAGTTGGTAAATTCCATGGAAGATATATTTCAAAAACTTATTTGTGAAATAGGTTTAAGGACTCCTATATGACATATTTGTGTTACATGCCATATTTTCATATGCATGCAAAAGGAACGATCACCTTCCCTTTCAAATTAGATAGAGATAGGGAGAAATATTGCAAGGCAAATTGTTCTAGAGTAATAGTTTCATAATTCTTCACTCGTGGAACCCATACATCAACCCAATGAAGGAGGCTTCAATGGCTAAACCTGTATGGGTAAAACTTCCTAGCCTCCCCAATGAACTTTGGATGCCAAACATATGAGATAAATGTTAAACTCAATCAATTGATTTATTGAGATTAATGAATGAGCCAAACTATAAGTGCAAGGGGTGATAGCATGAATTTCTGTGGAGATCATTTTGAAGGAGGGACTTTGGATATCATGGATATTGTATATGGAAAATGTTCCTTTATTCAAATATTAGACTACAAAAATGTTCCATTTCAATGTAATTCATGAAAAGAGTACATGAAGAAGGAATGCACCCTGTTCCAACCTCAAGTTAAATGGAAGAAGGTTGGAAGCCCTAAATAATCAAATTTAAGGGGGGGCGGGGGGGTGGGGGGTGAGTGAATGATAAGAATGGAATGAAGGGTAGTGGAAGCCCTAAAAAACTCTCATTATATGAAACTTTAGAATACCAAGTTAATGGTTTGGACTTCAATGATACTCGAGGATCACTTAATTCGACTCTTACTAATGTGGAAAGTACAAATAAAATTGGAGAAGGACCATTAAGCCACTGAAACAACTATTTAAAGGAACTTGTAGAAAGCATGTTATTTTCCCGTAAACATTATTTGGATGCTTCGATTCTCAACTTGGCTCAAGATGAACAATTTTGTATCATGGAAATAATGAATCTAATCTACAAGGACTCACCTGAACTACTTGAATATTAAATTGTATCGATGATTGTGGAAAGTCTCCTAACCCCTACTGTAAGCCTCTCAAGAACAAGAAAGATGTTAACATATATGTTGGGGTAATTACATGCTCAATCCTTTCAAAGCGAATCATTGAGGAAGTATATATAGCCAATTGGGTTCACTCACTACCTATAGTGATTCAATATCATAATCTATGGGTGGAAGAAAGAACCCTAGGTATGTTGTGAGATCTCCCATGAAGGCATCTGTAGCCAAACTAGAACCTAACATTGAAGGAGGGTTAGGAGATTTGGGGAGTTAGTTGGGAGGGAGTAGGAACCCTTGGAGGGAATCCCATATTTCTTGGAAAAATATAAAGTTCAATCTGAAATCCACTGTGGAAAACAAAAATCTATTTTGGGGTTGCTCAAAGAAAGGAATGCCTCAGGTAGGGTTACAAAATGGTAGTGTTATCATTGAACATCAGGTCTATGAGAAATTACCTAACGAGAAGTGCTCTCGATAGGTTAGTAGTTTGTCATAAGAAATACATCATTATTCTTTAGTAAACTATGGTATATAGTTCCATAGTGATTAGGATTTTGAGGGGGTTTTTAAACATTGTAATTTTGTGGTTCTCGATGCATAAGGTCACTTGGGTGGTCTCACCATGGCTTGGAATAGGAACTTCTRTTTAAAGAAATGAAAGCTACTTAAATATCTAGTGGATTGAATCATATTCATTAGAATTGAATGAGATTATATTCGCGTTAAATGTTTATGGACCTCATAATAACAAGAAGATCATAATGATACATTATTTGAAATGGAATCTATTAAATGGAATGATGCGATATTGGGAGGAGATTTGAATTTAATTATAAAACATGTAGAGGTTTGGGATGATAGTGATGGAATGGATTAATTGGAAATATATTTTACCCACTACAGAGAGGAAAGGAACCTTATTAACATTGAACTAGTAAAATCGTCACCCACTCGGAGAAACATCAAGTTGAGTGAAGATGGGATCTCCATGAGATTTTTT
>JZKD02S1333671.1:165347-179825 GCA_000966675.3 Picea glauca | reverse complement strand
AATTAATTTAATAATATAATCCTAAAATATTAGCTAAACTATATTTATGTCTTAAAATAACATTTCTAATTGATTATTATTAATTAGTTAGTCATGATGGTTAATGATTAATTTAAGTATTAATTAATTCATTAATTAATTAAGTATTAAATAAAAGGTGGATAATAAAATATAATATTAAATTAAGTTGCGTATACAACAAGGGATAACATAAGAATCCCGAGAAGATAAAAGAATTAATGGGAATGGATAAGGGTAATAAATGGTTAGGTAGGGAGTTAATGGGGGAAGAGTGTCAGTGAAGGAGGGATAAGGGGGGGAAGTAGTTGGAGGGGGGATTATTCTACGGGGAGTTGGCCAAGGATTTTGGGGAGCTTGGAGTATTGCAGAGAGGGAGGAATTTTGTGATTGGCATTGACACAGTGGACCGGGGTTACTGGTGGTTTTGGGCACGGAGGGCTAGGATATCCATTGGTATCCTAGGGCTAGGAGCTAACTAGTCGGCAGGGAGGTCGGTTTTGGGTAGTGTTCTAAAGAAGCGGGAAGAAAGCAAGCTGCAGACAACAGGAAGGGTTATTAGCATCAGAGTTAAGGTATTTAATTCAAATTTATGCATTGTTTTAATTAGATTTATTACTCATTGATAAATTTTACTTGCGTAAGTGTTGAGAAAATTTGGAATTCTTCTTCTTTTATAAATCTAGTAGAAATCACTGTACATTTGGTAGAATTACTAGTTGTTAATTTAAAACCGGTCTTTATAATGTGTGTGTGTGTGTGTGTGTGTGTGTGTATGTATTTAAAATATGTGTACCAAAATCATATTTCAAATAAGAAACATTTCTAGTATCATTCAACTATGTTCAGCCATAGTATAATATCGTTATATAGTACCTTAAGAACTGATTTACTTATGTATACACAGTTAATGCATTCCTAACAATTAATGTAACCATAAATATAACATTGACAAAGGAATACAAGCTAAGATACATATATAAAACCTGATGTTGGAATACAAATGGAACAACCATATTCCACCCAACCATAGAACAGAACAACCAAGTTCACTTGTCCTACTCACCCCCTAGCTTGACCATGAGCCCATAATGGCAAACTGAATGATCCTCCTTAGCTATCATCACCATCCATAGATCAGAAAAATCCTTTGCCTCACATTAACAGTGTTCATAACAACGAACATATTTATTTTCCAACCTACTAAGCAGTGTCCTACCTCCTCCATATGTTGTTTTTAATATGCATCCTTGTGTCTAGGTCTTTACTTCCCTCCTTGGGGAAATGCGCAGCTTTACATATCCCTGATTTTTAGGGGCAACTAGTGGTCAAATTCCACTTTTGCCACTTGTAAAAATCAGTTTCGAGGTAACTCAAACTTGTTCCCCACTCATGGAGTCATGGTCAACTATTTTTAACTTGGATGTTCCATTTGTCTTTCAACATTTAATTTATTAAAATTGTGTCTTATACATGTGTCAAAATAAAAGAGTATAGTTGGGAAAGTCAACTCTTTGGCCAAAAGTCATCAAATAATTAATTATAACAATGAAAATTCCAAATTCGGATTTTCCATAAATGGAAAATAATTTCCAAATACGAATTTTCCAAAAATGGAAGTTTATTTCAAAGTTCACTTAGAATTTTAATATTCTAAAATTTGAGGATATTACATCCTCTCCCCCTTAAGTACAACACTTTCCTGAGTGTTCATTCCTCTCTCAGAATAGGGTTGGATAAGATTTCACTAAATCTTCCTCCAATCCCCGAGTGGCCTCCTCAGGATTAAAGTGCTTCCATTGCACTTTTACCTGGGTGATGGCTTTGTTCCATAGTATTGTTTCTTTCTTGTACATAATGCATAGAGGTTCCACTTGGAACTCGCCTTCTAGTTCCACCTGCACCATGTTCCAATCAATGATGTGAATAGGATCATGAATATACATTTTTAATAAGGAAACATTAAAAACATTATGAACTTTTAAATTTGCAGGAAGTGCTAGTTGATACACCATGGATCCGATTTGAGTTAAAATATCGAAGGTAGCACAAAACCTGGGTGCCAACTTTGAACAATTTCCTATATTTAGAGAGCTCCTACTTGCTTTGACTTTCAGATAGACGTGGTCCCCAATTTGAAATTCTTGGTGTCTCCTTTTTAAATCTGCATAGCTTTTCTATCAGTTTCCGGCCTCCTTTAAATTCTTTTGTACCCTTTTTACCATTTTCTCCATTTACTGGAGCATTTCTGGTCCCATCATAATCTTGTCAACTGGATTATCCCATCTAATCGAGGTTGTGCATTTCCTTCTGTATAATTCTTCGAAGGGACTCATATTGGTTGATGTCTGGTAGTCATTATTGTAATAAAATTCAACTAAGTGTAGGTAATCATCCCACTTAGTTGGTTTTGTTCTCATGTACATTTGTAACATGTCTTCCACAATCTGATTCATTCATTCAGTTTGCCCATATTTTTGTGGATGATATCTTGTGCTGAAATTCAGGTTAGTATTCAATACTGCAAACAATTCCTTCCAAAACTTTGACGTAAATTTGACATCTCTATCGGAGATCACCATCTTAGGAATTCCATGCAATCTAAATATTTCTTTCATAAAAATTTCAGAAATATTAATTGCTTTATAAGTAGATTTCACATGTATAAAATGTGCAGATTTGCTAAGTTTATCAATCACTACCATAATCAAGTCATTTTTCTTTTGAGTCTTAGGAAAACCTATGATGAAATCCAACGAGATAATCTCCCACTTCCACTCTGGTATAGGTAGAGGTTGTAGAAGGCCGGATGGATGCTAATGTTTATCCTTTACCTGTTGAAAATCTAATCATTTAGATAAATATTCATTTGTTTCACTCTTCACGTTAGGCCAATAAAACAATTTTCTTAAGGTTGTTATCATTTTCTGGTATCCCGGATGACCATAATACGGCCTTTATTGCAATTTGTCAAGAATTGTAGATTTTAAATCAGTAGAATTAGGTACATACAACCTGTTTTTGAACCTTAGAAGTCCATTTTTATCTAAACTCGGATCTGTTTGGTTCATTTTTTCTAAATTTTCTTGCAATTTTGTTATTTTTTTGATGTACTTTTCGACATTACTACTTCCAGATTTTATTCTTTGTTCGACGTCATTTTATGCTTTTCTAACACTTATCTCATAAAGTTCGTTAGTCCTTCGACTTAGAGCATATACAAATTTGTTTTCTTTACCATTGATGTGTCGTACTTAGAAATAAAATTCACTTAAAAAGGCTAGCCATCTCACTTACCTTGCGTTGAGATCTGGTTGACTGAGTAAAAACTTTACACCACTATTGTCGGTTAGTAGCAAAAACCTTCTCTCCATTAAATAATGTCGCCACATTTTCAAAGCATGAATTACATATGCTAATTCCAAATCATTTGTAAAGTAATTCCGTTCATGTTCTTTCAGTTTACGTGATTCGTAACAGATGACATGTCCATCTTGTGTTAGGACCCCTCCCAAGCCTTCTTTGCTTGCATCCACGCAAACTGTAAAATCTTTACCAGGATATGCTACCCTTCGGATAGGTGTTGTAGTTAATAGTCTTTTTAATTTATCAAAGTTGCCCTCACACTTTTGTGACCAAGTAAATCATATTCCCTTTTTCTCCAGGGATATAATTGGATACGCAATCTTAGAAAATCCTTCGATAAATCTTCGGTAATAACCGACAATTCCCATGAATGATCTGATGTCTGCTACATCCTTAGGGATAGGCCATTCCATAATGGTTTTATCTTTTCTAGATCAACTTCAATACCATCTTCAGATATCACGTGTCCTAGGTACTGTATCTTTCTTTGGTAGAAGTCGCACTTATCAAACTTCACATACAACTTATGTTTCCTTAAGGTCTGCAATACTATGTTCATATGTTCTTCATGTTCTTCTTTTGTTTTTTAGTAAACTAAAATATCATCGATAAACACCAACACAAATTTATCCAGATATTGACTAAATATATTATTCATCAAACACATAAAGGTTTCTTATGCATTAGTAAGACCGAACAAAATTATGACAAACTCATAGTGTATCTAACGTGTTGTAAATGTTGTTTTATTTATATCTTTTTCTTTTATTCTGAATTGGTGATAACTAGACCTTAAGTCTAAATTAGAGAAGATCCTTACTCCTCCAACTTGGTCAAACAGGTCATTAATTTTGGGTAAAGGATACTTATTCTTGATTTTCATATTATTTAGTTGTCGATAGTCAATGCACAGTCTCATGGTCCCATCTTTCTTTTTAGAGAAGAGAATTGGTGCTCCTCAAGGTGAGACACTTGGTCTGATATATTATTTATCTAGCAGTTCTTGCAATTGAATTTTCATTTATGTTAATTCGGGAAGACTCATTCTATCAGGTTCCTTAGATATCGGGGCAGATCCAGGTAGTATATTGATAAAGAAATATATATCTCTTCTTGGAGGTAGTTTTGGTATTCCGCCAACAAATACATTTATAAACCCATGTTACCTGAACAACATAAAATTGGAAACCTTTGTTCATACATTTCTTAAATTGCATGGCTGATATCTGCCTAACCGAAACTGGTTTTGTGATCCCTTATATCGTCATAACTGTGTTGTTTTCGTTGTTGTAAATAAGTGAATTTTCATAATAGTTTAATATGAACTTATGTTTCTCTAACCATTCCATTCCAAGGATTAAATCATAATATTCCAAAGGTAAAATTTTTAGATCTAACATTGTACTTAGATCGTCTATGCCGAGTTCACATTTAGGAATAAAATTTGTTACCTTTTTCTTGGTCCTTGTTGCTAATTGTACTAACCAACACTTAGCATGCTTTACTTTCTTGATCTTGTTTAATTCAACTAAACCAGGAGTAACACAACTCAGACTAGATCCTTGGTCAATTAATATGGAAATGCAGTTATCATGAATTTTACCTTCAACCTCCACAATAGTGGATTGATGATCAACATGCCTTCCATCCACAATTGCATTAAGTTTGTGCACCCTTCTGCCCATATATCCTACTGTCGAATCTTCTTGTAGGTTATGGACTGAATTTCTTGTCGTGGAAATTAAGCGTGGACAATTTCTCCTCAAGTGAGGTTATCCACACTCCCAACACTTCAATGCTTCTCTAGGGATGTCCCCAACTTTCTTGACTCCCAGGTTAATTGGTCTACCTCCCCCTTGAGTGCTCTAGGTGTTTGAATGATATTCCTTCTTTTGGAAACTTTTCACCATATTACGGAAATGGTTTGGTTTGAAGCCTTTCTTTCGTTGATTCATTTTTTCATGTTTCTTGTCCTTCCATGCCTTGGAAATTTCAGACCTCTGTTTGTATTGATCATAACACATTCAAGCCTTTATAAACACTTCATTTAAAGACTTGGGATTGTAAAATTCAATTCTGTCTTTGTACGACTATGGTAGATAGCTTAAGAATCGTTGTATCTTTACTTTATCTTCTTTGAAGTATGTTACAAATATCAATAGTTCTAGAAATTTATTTATCAGATCGTCCATCGTCATTTGTCCAAGTCTTAGCTCGTAGAATTCCTTAGTTTTTCTTTCATAATAGATTTCTGAAAAATATTGCTTCTTGAAATATTTTTTAAAATCTGACCATTCCATTTGTTTATCTTTCAATCGCTTAGCCAATTTCAGGTCTTGCCACTAGCTACATTCTTTTCCCTTCAAGTTGTAAATGGCCATTCTGACTTTCATATTACTAGAGTAGTTGTACATTTGGAATTATTTCTTTATATCTAGTAGCTATGCTTCAACCTCTTCACGTGTCCTTGATTCTCCATCAAAGGTGGATGGTTTTATTTTCTTGAATTCACCTTCCAGGTGATCTACTTGTTTTCTTTTTCTTCCCGTAGTTGTTTTGTTTCATGTCATGTGTGTGTCTTCAGAATATCTATCCTCATTTTTTGTTTTCTGACAAGAGGTTTTAGAGGACCTTTTGCTAACTTCTTCATCTTTGTCATTGTTCTTTGGGCTCCCATTGGTTACTATACTGCATAACATCATTTCATTTTTTTCTAATTGGTCTTCCTATGCCTTTTTCATCTTTTTTTTATCTTCTTTAAACACTTATAATTCCACATTGAGGTTCTTCATTGTTTCCAAAAACTGGGTGGTTGAACTTCCTTCACTATTATGCCCTAGTTCTTTAGGAATTCCTTGATTTGTATTCTCTTCAGGTCTGATTTCTTCTTCATTCTATGTTGACATTATCACAACAAACCAACAATTTTTATTTTAGTAACAGTAAACATATTTGTTAATTTTTCTTCAACAGAAATAAAAGAATTAAAAAAAAATGGCCTTGCCCTGAGGTCTAAGTGTTGTAATCTCAGCTCTGATACCGTATGTAATGTAACCAAAATCATCCCCCCCACAAAAAAAAAAATGGTTAGGGAACATTAAAGTCCCTTGAGTCTCCAGCATTGTTTTTGACACCGAGATAATCCATTATATATATCTTATTCCTTTATTGTATGCATAACAATTTTACTTCTCTATCATTCTCCCTCTTAAAGGATGAAGGAGATTTAAACTCCACTTGTCTCTTACTATTATATTACATTATAGCGTCGTTATTGGATTATAAATCACACACTTATTTGTATTGAAGATTTTTGTGACCATGATCGTCATAGCCCTTAGAATAACCACTAGGTCTATGTCAAGAAATGGTATCCACATTAAATCACATAATAGACTATGTTATACAATATATGAGAGCTCTAAATCATGGACACAAGATAAACACATATAGACATAGTGTTGAGCTAGGAGGCATAAGATATAAGCGCTAGGATTTAATTTTACCCATAATAACATGTTTTTTTATCATAGTGCAATGGAAATGTACTTATACATAACATTGGTAACCCTACTCGATTGTTACATACATGGTATTCTAATCCTAGGGTTAGCTCTAGGATTAAACCTAACCCAACATTTAAGAAGTTTGAAAACCATTTTATGGTGGATGATTGGTCGAGTCTAAGCCTAATATGTGCTATCTTGTAAACATTTACTGTTGCTCAGCCCATTAAAGTGATTCATGTTAGTACCCTCCATAACTGACGCTTTGGCGAAAATTCCCAACGTAGGCTTTCCACCTCCCTCAACTTCACATGGTAGAGGTATGGGGTGCACCAACCGCTTTTAATCCTCTAGAAAGGACCTCGAGGTAACATTCATTCTTCGTTATTTCCCCTTTAGTTTGTAACACAAAGTTTCCTCTTCGTTGTATACGACCGACAATTTGGTAAAGATCGGCTCTAGTGAGCAATGGAAGGAGGAAATGCACATCCATGGTTATCTATGTGCAAGGGTGAGTAAACGTTTTGTTTATTATGTTCTATGTGAGAAATATTCTGTAAATGTAATCTCTGTTTGGTGCAATGTAAAATAAATGAGAGGTTCCATGTACAGTTTGTGTTTTCTTTTTCTTTGTTTGAGGGTTGACAATGCATGACAATTGCACCTCCGTATGCATTTTCTTCCCAAGATTCCATTGGGTTTATGGTTCCATTTATAATTTAGGTGAAGCACCTTTAGATTTATTGCTCGGGTTTGATGGTTATTGTGTTTTCTCTTGGTTAGTTGTTAGTCTTCAAGCCTATAATTGTTTACGGTCCCTTCCCATTAAGATTGTGGTCCGGATAATTATTATAAGTTGAACCCTCTAATTTTTTTCTCGTTTTATTTTATTCACCATTCATATCACTGATATTATTACACTCTAGAAGTCGTCCAAAGATATTAAATCTTACTGCACTGGTTAATGTTATTCATACTTGAGTGTTGTTAAAACTCTGTAGGAAAATTTTGTAATTTACATTATGTATATATGTATGGAAATATTAATAGGATCTTATTCATTTTGAAAGTAGAAAACACATTTGTTTGTATCCTCTGGTTGTAAATATTTCTCTGCCAGGAAGCATCGTTGTTTAACCCGTGGCCACCTTGGCATCATCCTTCACTTGATCTCTCATCTGATATAGTTATAGAATTAATACTGTTTACAAAAGGGATTTTCCTATGTCGACCACTTTGCACTAACAAAAGAGAGGTATCCTTGTTTATTAACTGTTATCCCCTAATATTGTAGTCATTCTCCACCTCATCTGTTTAATGTATGTGGAATGAAAATCATAGGGTTCGAACATGTTTTGCACAGTTAGACTTTAACCTATGAATTGGGTTCTTACTGTAAATTTTTATGCACTCAGATTTTCGTAATTTACCTTTCTGTAATGTTTTTTAATTTTAATGATCCCCTTATTGTGAATATACTTAAGTCACATCTTGTGAGCCTCTATGAATGATTATTAATTTAACAATTTCTTCACTGTGATCATTACCCCAAATTGGAAATTCCAACTATGTGATTTTGGGAAATTAAATGGTAGTTTTGTTTAATCACTGAATTTTCCACAGTCGAATATTTCTGTTTATTCGTCCTCTACATAGAGTTTGGAGATTCCTATTATGTACTTCCTGTTTGATCACTCTATGCATGGTCTATTTCGATGATAATTGGTTTCACTTCTTTTCTTACTCTCTCTTCCTCTATTTTACAAATGAAAGGTTCTATGCACGGATATATAAAAAATTAATGATGGGCCCTTTCTGTTTTATGAGGGTACCCATCAGTCGATTTGGGTCCACTCTTCCTCCTCCTAGATCGTGTATAGATTGTCTCACAAGGAACAAAAGGCGATCTAGCTTTCGTCGGGACTCAAGCTAAGTTTTGTCATTGGTTTATTATACTGTTTAATTTCCATAGAATTAAAATTATAGCAAGTTATTAAACCCTTGTTTTACTTCTTTTGCAGGTTATGCAAGTCAGTGTAATCGGATGAAGGAATCATCTTACCATGAAAGGTATTCGATTTACATGTCCTTCCTTGACCTACCTATGCATGCATTAATCTTCAGCTTCATACAAAATTTGGTAAAGACTTTCCTAGGGTTCTGTTTACAACACAGAAGAATGTGGAGTTCTTGATCTATGATACTCCAACTGTAAAGTTTGAACAAGATTCATTTGAATTCGACGGTTAATTTTGCAATACACTTTGTAGTCTACTAAATCACTATATTTATGTGGTAATAAGTAAAATAAAGAATATATTCAGAGTGTTATTATTTCTACCTATTCTTTGCATACTATCAAATTGATAAGAACACCATCTAAGTTTATTCCTTATTGCAATATTTCTCTATAGTTTTTTGTTATGTACAGATTTGAATAGTAATCCAAATGCATAATCTCAAAGGCCAATAGGCATCTAAAAATAGATCTAATATGTTTTGTATGAGAATATATGTGTGTGTGTGTGTGTGTGTGTGTATTTAGAATATGTGTACGACCATCAGATTTCAAATAAGAAACATTTCTAGTATCATTCAACTATGTTCAACCATAGTATAATATGGTTATACAGTACCTTAATAATTAATTTACTTATGTATACACAGTTAACACATTCCTAACAATTAACGTAACCATAAATATAACATTGAAAAAGCAATATAAGCTAAGATACATATATGAAACCTGATGTTGGAATACAAATGTAACAACCACGTTCCACCCAACCATAGAATAGAATAGCCAAGTTCACTTGTCCTGCTCACTCCCTAGCCTGACCATGGGTCCATAAGGGAAAAATGAATGATCCTCCTTAGCTATCATCACCATCCATATATCAAGAAAATCCTTTGCCTCACACTAATAGTGTTCATAACAACAAACATTTTTTTTTCCAACCTACTAAGCAACATATTCCTCCTCCATATGTTGTTTTTAATATGCATCCTTGTGCCTAGGTCTTTCCTTCCCTCCTTGAGAAAATTTGCAACTTTACAATTCCCTTATTTTTAGGGCTGCTAGTGGTCAAATTCCACTTCGTCCACTTGTAAAAATCATCCTTGAGGTAACTCAAACATGTTCCCTACTCATGGAGTCATGGTCAGCTATTTTTAACCTGGTTGTTCCATTTCTCTTCCAACATTTAATTTATTAAAAGTGTGTCTTACACATGTGTCAAAATAAAAAATGATAGTTGGGAAAGTCAAATATTTTCCCAACAGTCATCAAATAATTAATTACAAAAATCAAAAGTCCAAATTTGTATTTTCCATAAATGGAAAATAATTTCCAAATCCGAATTTTCCAAAAACAGAAGTTTATTTCAAAGTTCATTTAGAATTTAATATTCTAACATTTGAGGATATTACACCAATGCAGTGTGTTTTTGACGACCGATTGGTGGTCTATGGAAGTTATAGTTTATTAAAAATATGTCACCAAGATATAAATACGTACTCCATGCACAACAACAAATCTAGATACCTTCATTATCATAAAAAAACTCTTCGTCATTGGAGTGTCCCTAAAAGGAACAATTTTCACTAAATAATGAAGACCTGCAAATATTTATGAACATTGTAATGTTCCCATAAGTTTGTGGATGACCGTTGATATATAATAGGTTAGTCATGTTAAATTTTCTAGAATTATAATCATTCATGCACATACTATACATGGAAATGCTATGTTTGTATTTAACAATATTCAAGTAATTAGACCGAATATCAAGACGAGCAAAATATGGCATAAGTGCTATTGATGTTTTGGGAGGAATGGATGCATGTGACATAATAAACAACCCAATATTTTCAACATCTATTTTAGACTTGGAAATCATATAACTATTGCCACAAAAAACGAATTTGGTTCCAACATCAGAAAAATGCACAGAAGATGGCCAAGTTCCACACAAAAATCGATTGTAATAGGTATGGTATTTAATTTGTAGATGGATATGAAGAGGAAATTCATCGCTACCTTCCAATAATTGAATAAAATTTGGTGTGTACTTCAAAAACAATTCTCTTAGCTCGCACAACGTTTTGGATATACTAGTAGAGATGTTTTGGGTACTATTGATATCATACTTTGGCTCACTATAAGAACTCTTCATTGACTCAACAGAAGGAGAAGGGTTGGCCAATTTAGAATGAAACATAGTTGATCTAGCTTCCAACTTTTCAAAAAAGGAGCATATGGAAGTGTTCCTATGTGTCTTTTCTATATCACCAATTGGATTTTTTACTACAATGGGAGGTATTGGATCATCAACTTTATGCATTTGATCACTAATATAATGGGGCAATGTGGCATGTTGATCTGTCTTCTTAAATCATTTACATTTTGAGAAACCACATACTACTGGCATGTCATAAAAGAGATCCAATTCATGGTCTAATACCATTGACTCAGGCTACAGGTTACTAGAATATGGCATATTACAATTGGCAAGGTAAATCAACTGTACATTTTCCTCAATCATTTTTCTATAGTGTCTTTCTTCTCATAAGATCTTGCGACATTTTCACACTAGTGGAATATCTTTCACATCTGAACTCAATCTTGAATTATGATCCTACAAAATTCAATGAACAATTATTCAAATGCACGTGCAAAAATACCATAAATTCAATTAGATAAATGAATTAAAAATAAAATATAGACTTAATTCAAACAGTGGGGGAGAAGTTAAAAAACTTACAATGATATGGAATGAGTTGGAATTTGAAGAATTGTCTATTTGATATTATAACCTTTTTTCCTTGCATTTGATCCAAAACCATCATCAATACGTTCATGAATTTGATATTAAAATTTATCAGTGCTTTTAATTATTTTCTTACGTACAAGTGAATCTGTATCTATAGAATGCATCAGTGTGGTACACTATGAAATGCACCAAACCATGACCTCAATTAGAGCCTATGCAAATCAACATATATATAAATTTTAATTACAAAGGTTTGCATTTATATTTTCTCGATAAAATTGGTATCAGTTTGTTTTGACATATATAGTGCATCAGTGTGCATTAAATTGTGTGGCACGTTGATCTAACGACAAATTTGTTTTTTTGAGTGTACATTTTACAAAGGTTTTTTACATATGAAGTGTGTCAATGTGCTTCGTAGCACATCGGTACGGTATATACATTGAAAAAACACAGCGGAAAAAAGAGAGAGAATTTCATTTTTCGAAATGTATGTGTTTATAAATGAAAACACTATTCATTATTTCATTAATTTGGTAGAATTTAGAGGGAATATTTGTGGAAGAGATATTTACCACCAAAGACTTTGGAGTGGGCAAATTTTTTTGAAGAGTCAAATTTGGAAGAGATCATCGTAGGGCACATATAAATCTATAGAGAAGAAATTTCAATTATGTGATTTCATTCTATTTATCATTTCAATATTTTTATATTTAATTTAGACCATTTTCAATGCATGTTTAAAAAAATGGGGTGTCATTGTTACCTTTAGTAGTGAAATCCCTAACTTTCTTGTTGTTTCTTTCAATTCCTCTTTCTATACTTTATATATAGATTTTATTTTTTAAACAACAGAATTTTATACAGTTTATTTAGTTGTATATTGGGTGTTTGGTATCCATTGAAATGGTACCACTCATTGCATTGGATCCCTAACCCTGTCGTTGTCAGTGATTTTATATAAAAAAAATATTATGTGATGTGGTGTAAACTGTACAGAAAAATCGCACCGATGCGCATATATATAGTAGAACCACCCCAATTCTCATTATATACAAAACTGCATCGGGGCACATATATCCGTCGAAAGAATCACTTAGTAGGAAATATAATTAGTATTGATTTTAGTATCATATGTATATAGATTAGCGATGCACAATGACTAATAGTATGCACCAGTATGTGTATATGTTTGACACCATGAGGCATTATGTTTAACGATGTGCACCGAAATATTAGATTGTATAAAAATTTCATGATTTATATTTATATGATTCCTTATTTTTTTTTTATGAGATGGTCAATAGAGGTTCAAGGAAAACATCGTATTGCAGCGAGAGCAATGTTATCTCATCCCAGCAAGAGAGGGACATAATTTCTTTAAGTTTTATTAAAACATTAATATATTTGAAGTATTTGTAAGTTCAAATTAATGATGTGTATTGGTTAATGAGTGTCATGTAGAGAAAAAACTTAGAAACTTGATATGATTGTTCACAATCTGAGTGAAAAAGTGTGTAATTAAAGCTTGATGGAAATGTTGCAAAGAGAGGAATTAGGTGGATCGAAATGTAGTCAAGTGTGTAATTTAATCTTGATGGAAATGTTGCAAAGAGAGGAATTAGGTGGATTGAAAGGTAATCAACACGAAGTTTTTCTTTGACTTTTTACTAAAAATGAATTTCTTAACATTAATTGCTAACAAGTTTTAAACATTCAATTTCACATTTATTTAATGTTTTGAAGGGACGTATGATGAGGGAATGGAATCTTGTCCTAAGAGAACAAAAATTCTTTAGGATGTAAATAATGATTACTACTTGATCATCAGTTCATCTGGAGTGGTGATTGAAGCCAATGAGAGGGGGATTTTTTTTTATAGAGATTTGAGGTATATAGTGGAAAGAATGTGTAGACATAATTTCCACTTACCATACAAAAATAAATCCAATGACTCTAAGAATCAGGTTATACATAAACTAAAATGACCAATGAGACATGTGAAACTTGCAATAACAAAAAATTACAATAACAAAAATGAATCATTTAAAATTTATTCAGGAAAATTTAATTGTCACATGAAATAATAATTTTCAATTGTTTTGTTGCAAAAAAGAAAAAAAATTGAACCCAATCAATGCATAAGATATGATGACAAGGAATAAAAATCTTGATTACAAAGTTTGTGAGTACTTATGTTTTCAGTGTCGTTTTCAGTGTTACTTAATATTTCATATTAGTTGTGATCTTTATATTTAAACAATCAATTTACATGTGTCCATGGATAACGATATTACCAACTTCACTAGAATTGTGACCTCAAAACAAGAACTCTAGCCCTTAAAAACCATATTTTTGCATAAAAAAACATAAAAATAAACCCCCAGTCAAAAACTCTGTTTTTTCTAACGGGATTAAAATTACAACAATTTTGAAACATGACCTTCAAAACTCATATGGTTGCTCAGAAAAAACATAAAAATTAACACCTAAATCAAAAAGTGAAGCTACCTAAAACAAAACAAAAATTCTAAAAATTGAAATTATAGCTTATTACGACCTAATTGAAATTGTGTAATTGACAACATTTCTCTACGCAAATAAACAACCCAAAATTTAACCCCAAATTGCCACTTGAAAATTTATTTATAATTTTGTTTTCTCTAAATTTACATTAAAAAAAATAGAAAATAGAAAATCTTCGCAAATATTTTTTTTTCTAAAGAAAAATAAACATTTAAAAAATATATTCAAAACTCAAATTACGAAAAATAAAATAAAATAAAAAATAAAAAACACATGAAAAACAAAAGTTA
>JZKD02S1333671.1:114677-138899 GCA_000966675.3 Picea glauca | reverse complement strand
GGGAGAGGAAGAGAGATAGAGAGGGAGGGATAAAGAGAGATATTTTGTGTTAATAGGAATGTGTGAATTCATGTTCCTAATAACATGCACTCTCTGGACCTATTGGTTTTCCACTCTCCACACTGAGTAGCATAAAAAATAGGTTCTAATCCTACAACAGTTCCAATCCACCATTTATTTTCCCCACAACCTACACAACCCAAGTAATATACCCCCTTAACTACTCTCAATCCATTGAGTTGTACCATTCATTTATTAGGGATTCTAGTGCACTCGATTGGCCAGGAATCTCATAGTTGGGGACTTCCAGGAATTCTTAGCTGCTCTCGGAGTGCTCACAGTATCCTTCACAAGGCCCTTGAGCCATTTCCTCAACAATAAACACACTACAAGATAATAACATGTTTTATAGGAGCACATGCCACAATTTCAGCATAAACACAACCCAATAATGGTTGTCTTCAAGAACAACATGGTTGGTGTTCTTCCCATCACTCAAATCCTCTCTTGTTGCCCAAAATATACATGGAAAAATTGTCCCCTTTTCCCATACAAATTTCCTTCTTCTCCCTTGATTTCTTGACTCTCACTCTTCCCAAAAAGGATGATTACACTCAACCCATTTTGTCATAGCTGAGTGGGATGACTTCCTCACCCAACCTCTTACATGAATTCAATGATTGGCTTTAGAAACACTCAACAACAAATAGAAGGTTCACTCAACAATAAAAGATTAGGGAAAAGGTTTGGGATTTAAAACCCATGAATAAAACCCCCTTTATCCCCTTTTCTTATGGAATCATATCCCCCTGTCATTATCGTCCTTCTCGTATCGCAGGCAGTGATTATTATTTTAATTAATCATTTCAATGTACATAATAAATATTTCTTCCCTCCACCATATTAATCAATACAAGATATTTTACCAAAACATATTGTCTCACCATCCTAAATGATAGTTACACAATTACATTATAATTTGTGGGAATTAAAACTAGGAATGTTACATCTTGTGACTACAAAACTAGTTTTTTCTTCGATTATCTATTTTTTGAGTTTTTTTCAAGGAATTCTAGAAGTTAAAATTCTCTCTAATTCCAACACCTCTCTTATAGGGTTTCGTTGGGTATTCCCAAGGTATTTTCACTCATATTCAATGCCATCACCTCCTCTACTCATTTTACATAGGATTCCTACCCTTTGGTATTATAAAGGAGAGATATTCAAGGCCTCATTCTTTCATATGGAGGTTCCTTCTTACCTCTCCTAGGCCTAATGGATTCAAGGTGGATGTTTCTCCATTTGAATGGGGTCAATTATCATACTTTCGTGGATCAATTGACTACCCTTCTTCAAAACAAAGGTTTATGGATGTATTTGGTGAAACCCCTTCCTATTTCTAACAATGATGTTTTTGAAATAATATGTTTAAAGAAGGATGAATCTCTCAGCATGATCACTCTATATGTCAAGAAAAATATAATTCATCATACCAAGGACAAAGAAAGTGCAAAAGAAATATTAGAAATATTCAAGAATATCTTTGGAACTATAAATACCACTCTAGTCAACCAATTCAAAACCAAACTTTCAAATCTCAAGATGGGTGACTTAAACACTATTGATGATTATATGAAATGTTTAAAAACATAGTGTTTCACCTCTTTTGTCACCTAAATGAGAAAAATAACGGTGCTTACAAGCCCAGTTGGGTCATCTAGGCAAGACAGTAGTAGAGGAAAGAGTTAGAAGTATAAAACATAAAATATAAGCAAAGAATTAAACTAAGAATGATAAAAGAAATTAAACTAGAGTGCATAAGGACATTAGAACAATAAATAAACAAGAATCATTCCACCAATGGAAAGGATTGTATTAGTGGAAAGAAAGCACCAAAGAGAAAGTGAGACTTTGGGTCCCCTCTTTCTCCAAGGGAGGGTTCTTGAACCCCCAAAATTGAGCTCTTATTACAACTAGAAAAATTGAAAGAAATGGTGAAAGAATCCCAAGCTCATTCACTCAAGAGGTGATGTGAATAGCTCCAATGAAATGATGCTTGTATCCTTTTTACAAGGAAAGAGGATCCTCCAAGAGAATATAGGTAGCATAACAATACAAATGAATTCCTTGAAAATATAGTGCACCCATGGCCTCTTTTATAGCATAACTTTGAGGCATTATTCAACAAGATTTTAGTGTGAACATGGGGCCATTTAGGGAACCCTTAAGTGTTTGACCAGCCACCCAACCGAATTTATACAAGATTTGGATGTCAAATCGACTTGGAAGCTGAACTAGAAGTGGGTGGGAGGCCGACCAATATCATAAATACGTCATTTTGAGGGATGCACAATTTTTTGCGTACCCAGTCACTCATCGTGCACATGTACACTTTTCCTGCGCTTATGAATGGCGCATGTGCATGCACTCCTTGTGTATTCTTAGAGCATGCTAATTTTATTGTTGATTGTATAGCTTTGGACGTTTTGGAAATGCATTTTTGGTCATTTTTGGTCCATGGGTGAATTAATAGTTGTTTGAAGATGCTGGATTCCTGTAACCATTTACAGACTAAATTTTAGTGATAATAGATGCCCCTAATGGATGAGGTTAGGAGAATATGTATAGCCTAAATTCATCAATGTTTCTTCTACTAAGAGTGCCATTATAAGAAAGAGATATAATGAGAGTATCAGGAGCGACCCGTTGGAGGGAGAGGGGAACCTGTAGGACCCAACATTTCGCAAGGTGTAAAAATAAATTGTGCACAAACGAGGTGGGCATGCCCCATGCTCATCTTATGTAACTCAAACATGTTTAATAAAGTAACTGAATCTGTGTGTTGGTGTAGATGACCACAACGCCCTCAGGGGAATTTTGATAATAGAAGAGGACAATTCTGATGGTGAATAAACTCTGAAAAGAGGCGATGATACTTAGAGGAAGTATCGAGGATTCACAGGTGTTGATGACCTAATGATGTTCAGAGGTCTTCAGTAAATATAATAAACAACTACACCAGTTGCAAAGTAAGACCCACCACAACATGAGAAAGTGTTGAATTCGAATGTGGTGGGGGTCAACAATATCAGAGAGAAATGATGGTTCTCTCTCTACCGTCCAAGATGGCTCATTGTAAAGGTAATGAGAGTCAAGATATTGTCGCCATGCTAGGAACTGTGTTGATGTCGACAGAAAGGGAGATGCGGCTTCGAGAAGTGGAGATCTTCATGAAATCCACTTGGACAAAATCAGGAACTAATGAGTAACATGGACCAATTCTAGAAGTAGTGAGACTCAAGACTGCCTTTGGTTGGGGAGATATGTGATGTAGGAGCATCCACAACTCATCAAGTGAGCCAGCGTGTGGAGCAAAGAAAAGACAGTTGTAGAGCGCCAACATTCAAACTTTGAAATATTTTGATATTTGGTGCGCCAAACATTAATGCATTGGTGTAATGAAGCGCACTTGTACATTGTAACGGACCTTGAGAAGATAAGCTCTCATCCTTAGGTAGCTGAGGCATTTATTAGATTTAATGCAAGTAGATAAATTAATTAAGTCTAGATTAGACAGTTTTACTTTTGAGAGGGAAAACGGAATATAGGCACCCTCCTTTATATCATTGTATTACGATCAGCATTAGCATTCAGGAGAAAGGAGAGAGCAAAGTAGAGAACTGGTGAAGAATCCCCATGTACAGATATTGAATTAATAGGAAAGCTTTGATTCAATTCCATGGCTGTGATTATTCTCTGTGTGTTGTTGATATTATGTTGTTGCCTACTTGCTTCTTGTTATGCCTTCATTGTATATGATGCATATGTAATTTCATGGTAGGTTAGAAATCTGGGAGAGAGGCGAGAATGAGCTTCAATTGTTTCTCTGTCTGAGCCAGGAAATTCCTGCATAGAGTGCAGTGGAATTCCTTTGCATAGAGTGCGTTGAGGAGGCTGGACAGTTAAACTCTCACTTCTCATTTACCCAGAAGTTTAATTGGGTCGGGGAGTCTTGCAAGAGAAGTGTCGGACAAAGTCGAAGCCTCAGAAGTTGGTCGGAGGAAGAAAGCCAGAGATTTCTGATGCAGGTGAGTGCATAGAATCTGAAGACTTCAACACTTTGAAAATTGTTGGAGGTCGAGCACAGGGAGCGCGTGTAAAAGTCTCAGAAGGAGTCAGAGTTGATAAAGCTCAGGAGGGATAGTTCCTTGCAAATATTGTGGGAACAGATCCTAGAGAAGCTTCGAACAGGACGAGGCTTGGAGCAGGAGGTTACTCTAGAGGAAGAGAATCGACGACTTGAAATCGTCGTGGAAGGTCACGAAGTTTCGCAGATTGTCGGATCATGAATAAGTTGCGTGGGGTTAAATCCTTTGGCGCAGGAGGTAAGAACCAATGCCCATCGGGGTTCGGTGATCGGTGTTTGACGAGGCAAGTCGCATGCACGTCAAAATCGTGAATGGTGATTCCCATAGTTATTTGGGACTGTTGATCAGAGCAGGAACATGTGGCGCACGATCCCGAGGAGTCGAAGAATCAGGATTCGGCGTTCAGGGTTTCCAACAGTAAGGGAAAATTGTATCGTAGATTCGCGATCCGCGAAATCCCGAAGGCGACGTGGCAGAGTGGGACCCCGGAATATAGTGGAGTACAGGTGGTGCTGTATCGGGTAATTAGTACCTCGGTACTTGGGGTTGAATGTTCAAGCCGTTGACATCGCGGATAGCGATTTCCCGATAGGGAAATCCCCGACATACAAGTGTTGACCATTGACCATCGACATTCGGGGTTCGGGGTTTGGAGTTGCATGGGATTGTGCCTACAGGTTCGCGATACCGCGAACCCCGATCTCCCGGTAAGCGAAGGGGAGATCGCCGAGGAGAAAGTTGTGGGTACGGAGAACTCCCGGGAGGAGTTAGTAGAGATTTGACTCTTCGGGCCTATGATTCGAAGAAGGTCCTGGTGAGAGCAACTGTGCCATCGAGGGCAGGTTGCGTCAGAGTGGTATCAGAGTGGGAGTGTCTTTGCTTTTTGTAGTAGAGACAGGGATTTACTATGCTGCCGCAGAGAGAGAGGCAGTCACCTGATCGAGAATACAGGGACGCCCAAAGGAGAGGAAGACTGGCAGGGAATCCAGAGATGGAACGTCAAATACGAGATCTCAGGGCGAGACTCGAGGAGATGGAGACCACCCAGAGGCGCGGAGCTGGCGCTGGGGAGTTCAGCGATTCTAAAGTGGAAGAGGAAGCTGGATATGATGCCGAAGAGGTCTCAGCAGAAGATGCATCAACAGAGAGGTTGATCAGAGCTATCTCCAGGATGAGCTCGAAGACCAAGATGGACATTCCCGTCTATGAGGGAAGTCTAAATGCAGAAGAGTTGTTGGATTGGATCCGAGCACTCGACACCTACTTCGATTATGAGGATATCGAAGAGGACAAGAAGGTAAGGCATGCTGTAACCAAGTTGAAGGGACATGCAGCCTTATGGTGGGACGAGCTGCAGGCAGACAGATGTTCCAAAGGAAAGTAGAATATCAAGAGCTGGGATAGGATGATCGTGAAGATGAAACAAAAATTCATCCCCAGAGACTACCAGATCACACTGTTCAGGCGAATGCAGAACCTGAGACAGAAGCTGATGACGGTGAAAGAGTACACCGAAGAATTTTACAGGCTCAACATTCAAGCTGGTCATTGAGAGAGCGATGATGAAAAGGTGGCGGGATACCTGAATGGTCTCAGGTATGACATTCAGGATGAGTTAAGCATGTTGACTATCAGGATGGTAGAAGATGCTTATCAGATGGCACTGAAAGCCGAAGAAAAGCAGAGCCGCAAACAGGGACAGCAAGGGTGAGGCAGGAGTCAGCCCCGAGGCAAGGCAGTTGCCCAAGAAAAACCTCAGAAGCCCAAGGAGGAATGGAGGAGACCTCAGGGTAAGGCTGAGAGAGGTGGAACCTCACAGAAGAGGCAGCCACAAAATGAGCAAAGGCAGAAATATGCTGAGCCGAGGAGGCAGCATACGGAGTAGGGTGGCGAATATGCCGACGTGAACATTTTTCCTCGTACCCGAGGTAGAGGAAGAGGCCGAGGAGGAATTATCACATGTTTTACATGTGGAAAAGATGGACACAAAGCTGTTGACTGTCTAGACAGGAAGCCGGATAGAAGTGAAGCTCACATCACAGAGGCGTAGAGGCGTGATGTTGAGAGTGAAGACAACGGAAGTGGGAAGTCGCTGACAGTGCACAAAGTTCTCTTGAAACCTGAGAAAGGGGTGGAGGACACAGTGCAAAGATGCAGACTGTTCTCGACCACGTGCAAGACCAAGGGCTGGAAGTGCAAGGTCATAGTGGACAGTGGCAGTACTGATAATATCGTTTCAACCGAGATGGTGGAAAAGTTGGAGCTAACAACGACTAAGCACCTGAGTCCATATAAGGTCTCGTGGTTGCAGAAAGGACACCGGGTAAGTGTCACAGCCCAATGCTTAGTTGAATTTAAAATGGGTGAATATAGAGATAAAATTCTGTGTGATGTTATTCCCATGGATGTCTTCCATGTATTATTGGGTAGACCATGGCAGTTTGATAGGAATGTTGTTCATGATGGGAGGATGAACACATATACCTTGGAGAAGGATGGGAAAACAGACACACTGCTTCCGAGAAAAGATAAGGAGCTTAAGCTGGAAGTGAGCAGTACGATACTTCTCATGAGTGGGAAGGAACTTCTCACCAAGCTGGAGAAGAATGAAGATCCACAATTCTTTGTTGTCAGGAAACCGAAAATTGTCCTGACAAGCACAAGAGTGGACGACTTGCCAGAGGAGATTCAGGAACTGTTGGGAGAGTTCGCTGATATCATCGTGGATGAACTACCTCATTCGTTGCCACCGATGTGGAGTGTGAGTCATCACATCGATCTCATACCCGGAGCAAGTTTACCGAACAAGGCAGCGTACAGGTTGACACCTCAAGAGAACAAGGAGGTCAAAAGGCAGGTACAGGATCTGCAGGATAAAGGACTGGTGAGGGAGAGTCTTAGTCCATGTGTTGTTTCGACATTAATAAGCCCGAAGAAGGATGGAGGCTGGAGAATGTGTACAGACTCGAGGGTGATAAATAAGATTACCATTAGGTATAGATTTCCACTGCCGAGAATGGATGACTTGATGGATTGCCTGAGCGGGGAAAATTACTTTTCAAAGATAGATTTGAAGAGTGGATATCATCAAATCCGGATGAGAGAGGGGGATGAATGGAAGACAACATTCAAGACAAATGAGGGTTTGTACGAATGGATGGTCATGCCGTTTGGCTTGACAAACGCGCCAAGCACTTTTATGAGGCTGATGAATGAAGTCCTGCGGGAATTCATTGGCAAATTTGTGGTCGTATATCTGGACGACATATTGATTTTCAGCAAGACCAAGGCTGAACACTTGAGACATCTGGCCATCGTAATGAGGAGGCTACAGCAGGAGAAGTTGCGGATAAATTTGAAGAAGTGCTCGTTCATGCAGACAAAACTCATTTATTTGGGTTTTGTAATCTCGGTGAATGAATTAAAGATGGATCCTGAGAAGGTTGAAGTAATCAGGAATTGGCCATCGTTGAGGAACGTTTTTGAGGTAAGGAGATTTCATGGGTTGGCTAGCTTCTACAGAAAATTAATTCGGAATTTCAGAGGAATTAGCGCTGCAATGATGGACACCGTGAATAAGCGGCATAAAGTTTTTCACTGGATAGCAGAGGCTGAAAGGAGCTTCAATCTGTTGAAGCGTAAGATAACAGAGAAACCAATTCTGGTGTTGCCAGATTTTCAGAAAACATTTCAGGTGAAATGTGATGCCAGTGGGTATGCTATTGGAGGGGTCCTGAGTCAGGATGACAGACCTGTAGCATATTACAGCAAGAAGCTAGATGATGCAAAGCTGAAATACTCCACGTATGATAAAGAGTTCTATGCCATCATACATGCATTGAAGAAGTGGAGGCATTACTTGATACCCAAAGAATTCGTTTTGTACAGTGATAATCACGCATTGTAGTTCGTGAGTCAACAGGAAAAGTTGAACCAGAAGCATGCGAAATGGGTAGAGTACATGCAAAACTTTACATTTGTGATCAAGCACATTTCGGGGACTGCTAACAAAGTAGATGATGCTTTGAGCAGGAAATGTTTGCTGCTGTAGGAGTTCAGAGTCAAAACCTTGGGTTTTGAAAATCTGAAAGATATGTATGCAGGTGATGCAGATTTCGCAGAAGCATACGAGGCAGCCGAGAATCCGATTCTTAGAGATTGGAGTCCGTGGATTGATTTCATGATCCAGGAAGGATTGTTGTTTCGGGGAAATCAGCTATGCATTCCAGATTGCTCTATGAGAGAGAATTTGGTGAAGGAGAAGCACAGCGGAGGCTTAGCAGGTCATTTTGGACATGACAAAACATTCACAAAGCTGAGCAAATCGTATTATTGGCTGAGCATGAGTGAAGATGTTAAACGATTTGTTGACAGGTGCAGAATATGTCAACATGCGAAAGGCCGAAAGTAGAACACAGGGTTCTATCAGCCATTGCCTATACCCGAGAGACCATGGGAGGAAATTAGCATGGATTTTGTGTTGGACTTACCGAGAACACAACGAGGAGTTGATTGCATCTTTGTGGTGGTGGATAGGTTCTTGAAAATGGAACATTTTATTCCATGTCATAAGACCAGCGATGCAACCCACATCGCAAACTTATTTTTCAAAGAGATTGTGCGATTGCATGGATTGCCGAGGAGCATAGTCTCGGATCGGGATACCAAGTTCATAGGTCATTTTTGGAGGACGCTATGGAGGAAGATGGGAACTAATCTGGCATTTAGTTCGGCTTATCACCCGTAGACAAATGGAAATATGGAAGTCGTCAACAGGAGCTTAGGGGATCTATTAAGAAGCCTGGTGACAGAGCACCACAGCAGTTGGGACCAGATTTTTCCACAGGCAGAATTCACGTACAAAGATTCGATGAATCAGAGTATAGGTAAGAGCCCATTTCAAATTTTGTATGGGACATAGCCGAGAGGATTTTCTGAGCTCAGGGAGTCAAAACAGGTTGAAACTAGCAGCGCGAGTGCAGAGAGATTCGCTGAGGCGATGAAAGAACTTCACACGGAGGTGAAGCAGCGACTGCAAAAGTCCAACCAAGAGTATAAGCGCAGAGCCGATCAGTGAAAGAGACAAACTCAGTTTGAAGTTGGGGACATGGTTCTGGTGCACTTGAGGAAAGAAAGGTTCCCAAGAGGAACATACAACAAGCTCAAGATGAAGAAAATCGGGCCATGCAGAGTCCTGAGAAAGTTCAGAGAGAACACTTATGAGCTTGAGTTGCCAGAGGGCATCGGGATATCTCTGATTTTCAATATTTCAGATTTATACCCATATAGGGCCAAGGATGCAGGAGCTGAGAGTGAGGAGCAACCAGTGGTCTAGTGGCAGAAACAATTGCCAGTTCCACAGAAGCCTCAGATGGAGTATATTCTGGACAAGCGAGTGGGAAGGAAGACCAGGAGAAAGAAATATTTTGAATACCTCGTGAAATGGAAGAACCACCCAGTGGATGATGCCAGCTGGGAGACAGAAGCAGTTATGAAGAGATGTGGTTACACCGTGCAGGAGCTCATGGACAGGAGCCCATGAAATTTTTCGAGCCGAGGAGTATGATGCAGGAGCATCCACAACTCATCAAGCGAGCTAGCGCGTGGAGCAAAGAAAAGACAGTTGGAGAGCGCCAGCATTCAAACTTTGAAATATTTTGATATTTGATGTGACAAACATTAATGCATTGGTGTAATGAAGTGCACTTGTACATTGTAACGGACCTTGAGCAGATAAGCTCTCGTCCTTAGGTAGCTGAGGCATTTATTAGATTTAATGCAAGTAGATAAATTAATTAATTCTAGATTAGATAGTTTTACTTTCGAGAGGGAAAACAGAATATAGGCACCCTCCTTTGTATCATTGTATTACGATCAGCATTAGCATTCAGGAGCAAGGAGAGAGCAAAGCAGAGAACTGGTGAAGAATCCCCATGTACAGATATTGAATTAATAGGAAAGCTTTGATTCAATTCCATGGCTGTGATTATTCTCTATGTGTTGTTGATATTATGTTGTTGCCTACTTGCTTCTTGTTATGCCTTCATTGTATATGCTGCATATGTAATTTCATGGCAGGTTAGAAATCTGGGAGAGAGGCGAGAATGAGCTTCAATTGTTTCTCTGTCTAAGCCAGGAAATTCCTGCATAGAGTGCAGTGGAATTCCTCCGCATAGAGTGCGTTGAGGAAGCTGGACAGTTAAACTCTCACTTCTCATTTACCCAGAAGTTGAATTGGGTCGAGGAGTCTTGCAAGAGAATTGTTGGACAAATTCGAAGCCTCAGAAGTTGGTCAGAGGAAGAAAGCCAGATATTTCTGATGCAGGTGAGTGCATAGAATCTGAAGACTTAAACACTTTGAAAATTGTTGGAGGTTGAGCACAGGGAGCGCGTGTAAAAGTCTCAGAAGGAGTCAGAGTTGATAAATCTCAGGAGGGATAGTTCCTTGCAAATATTGTGGGAACGGATCCTGGAGAATCTTCGAACAAGACGAGGCTTGGAACAGGAGGTTACTCTAGAGGAAGAGAATCGACGACTTGAAATCGTCGTGGAAGGTCACGAAGTTCCGCAGACCGTCGGATCGTGAATAATTTGCATGGGGTTAAATCCTTTGGCGCAGGAGGTAAGAACCAACGCCCATCGGGGTTCGGTGATCGACGTTTGACGAGGAAAGTCGCATGCACGTCAAAATAACGAATGGCGATTCCCCGAGTTATTTGGGACCGTTGATCAGAGCAGGAACACGTGGCGCACGATCCCGAGGAGTCAGAGAATCGGGATTCGACATTCAAGGTTTCCAACAGTAAGGGAAACTTGTATCATAGATTCACGATCCGCGAAATCCCGAAGGCGACGTGGCAGAGTGGGACCCCGGAAGATAGTGTAGTACAGGTGGCACTGTATCGGGTAATCAGTACCTCGGTACTCGGGGTTGAAAGTTCAAGCCGTTGACATCGCGGATAGAGATTTCCCGATAGGGAAATCCCCGACATACAAGTGTTGACCATTGACCATCGGCATTCGGGGTTCAGGGTTTGGAGTTGCACGGGATTGTGCCTATAGGTTCGGGATACCGCGAACCCTGATCTCCCAGTAAGAAAAGGGGAGATCGCCGAGGAGAAAGCTGTGGGTACGGAGAACTCCCG
This sequence comes from Picea glauca, assembly GCA_000966675.3. Taxonomy (NCBI): domain Eukaryota; kingdom Viridiplantae; phylum Streptophyta; class Pinopsida; order Pinales; family Pinaceae; genus Picea; species Picea glauca. Next base: position 127,606 of record JZKD02S1333671.1, on the reverse strand, counting down.
ATAGGAGTTAGTATAGCTTTGACTCTTCGGGCCTGTGATTCGAAGAAGGTCCTAGTGAGAGCGACTGTGTCGTCGAGGGCAGGTTGCGTCAGAGTGGTATCAGAGCGGGAGTGTCTTTTCTTTTTGTAGTAGAGACAGGGATTTACTATGCCACCGAGCAGAGAGAGGTAGTCACCTGATCGAGAAGACAGGGATGCCCGAAGGAGAGGAAGACCAACAGGGAATCCAGAGATGGAACGTCAAATACGAGATCTCAGGGCGAGACTCGAGGAGATGGAGACCACCCAGAGGCACGGAGCTGGCGCTGGGGAGTTCAGCGATTCTGAAGTGGAAGAGGAAGCTGGACACGATGCCGAAGAGGTATCAGCAGAAGATGCATCGACAGAGAGGTTGATCAGAGCTATCTCCAGGATGAGCTCGAAGACCAAGATGGACATTCCCGTCTATGAGGGAAGTCTAAATGCAGAAGATTTGCTGGATTGGATCTGAGCACTCGACACCTACTTCGATTATGAGGATATCGAAGAGGACAAGAAGGTAAGGCATGCTGTAACCAAGTTGAAGGGACATGCAGCCTTATGGTGGGATGAGCTGTAGGCAGACAGACATTCCAAAGGAAAGCAGAAGATCAAGAGATGGGATAAGATGATCGCGAAGATGAAAGCGAAATTCATCCCCAGAGACTACCAGATCACACTGTTCAGGCGAATGCAGAACTTGAGACAGAAGCTGATGATGGTGAAAGAGTACACCGAAGAATTTTACAGGCTCAACATTCGAGCTGGTCATCCAGAGAGCGATGATGAAAAGGTGGCGAGATACATGAATGGTCTCAGGTATGACATTCAGGATGAGTTAAGCATGCTGACTATCAGGATGGTAGAAGATGCTTATCAAATGGCACTGAAAGCCGAAGAAAAGCTGAGCCGCAAATAGGGACAGCAAGGGCGAGGTAGGAGTCAGCCCCGAGGCAAGGCAATTGCCCAAGAAAAACCTCAGAAGCCCAAGGAGGAATGGAGGAGACCTCAGGGTAAGGCTGAGAGAGGTGGAACCTCACAGATAATGTAGAAGTGCAGTCAACATAGAACCATGATGAGGTAACCTGGGAATCCATTGGGTAAGTTAGCAAAATGAGGAGAAGGAGTATGTGGCTGATTCTCGAAAAATGTGTAAGACTAATGGGACTCCCATCTCTAAATGGTAAAAGCAGCATGAGTGTAGAAATTCCAAGGAGGAGTGCTATTTGGTGACAGTACCAAAATGCAGTGGAGGTGATGATACTGTAGAGCTGGATATATGGAACCTACAGGTAAATGTTAGAGGGTGTGACTGGAGATGCAAATTATATTCAAAGGGAATAACTGCATGCCAGTATCGATGATATACTTGAAAGGGTAGCACGGATGGAGGATGACCAAGTACCTACACATATGAAAACCGAATACCCGACATGAACAATATCTGAAGATAAAGAACATTTAATAGTTATTCAACAAGATGTGAATGTGAGCATGCGTACCTGAGTATGAGTACGATAAAAAAAATGCTCCCCAGGGGATGAGAGTGGAAAGTGGCCCGGGGAATATGATTGTGTAGGTGATGGGATTTTGGTCCCATGGCTAAAGACGGATCGAAAAACGGACGTTGAGAGCTCCTGTAATTGAATCTGGAATTTTGGAAAAATGGACTATATATAGTTGTAGGGCCCACAATGCCACATCATTTGTACCTTCTATCATAGTGAGTAGACGAGCGATTTGAGAGGAGATTTGGAGATTTCGGGTGATAGAGGTAGTCATTTCAGGATCCGCAAGTTTCAGGTTAGTCGTCGTATCCTCCTGCATAGGACTTAGGGTTTTATTTTTTGGGTCGGTGAGACCTCCGCGTTGAGAGAAATAGGAAGGAGAGAGGTGACAATGGGAGGATTTTGATGTGAGACCCGTTGATTAGGAGAGAGTGGCTAGGAGACACCTCTTTGATGACCCTAGTGCAGGGTTTTCACATGCTCCTCCGGCCGAGGCCGGGGGAGAGTTTGAGGATATTCGTCGCTGCTTGCAGGCAGTTCTACAGGGAGTGCCCGAGGGCATGTGGTCACGGATCTAGGACGAGGGAGTCCTACAACAGTGCGTGGGTGTTCTGTTGGTGTGGCAGACCATGGTCCAGAGAGAAACAATAGTAGGTGTTATGATGACTAGGTGGTTACCCCTAGGGCTAGAGGGACCGATAGCTAGTGGGATACCGGCTCCCGAGAGAGGGATAGGTGGTGGTGCTCTAGAGGCACCATGAGTGTCTCTATATGTATTTTTCTATTTTTTGGCATTTATATAGGCCTACGAGCCTACTTTGTGTGGTGACACTAGTTTTATATCAATAGAGGCGAGGTGGTTCACCGACCTATAGTTGTTGTATATGTAGTATATTTTTTGTAAACATTTTGATGGCACATTTGACCGATATATATATATATATATATATATATATGGATATACATTTTGGGATCTTTTTGATGTTCACATGTGTTTTATGTTTTTTGTTGATGATGTCTAATTTATATCCTGTGACAGATTATTGATGTTTGATGTATGCATACTTGTATCTTTATGTGATAAATGCCAATCTAACACTAGGTTAGCCATGTTATCTGCTATTTGATTAAGTTGTCTTGGAATATGTGTAAATGTAATGGAATCAAAATGTCTAGATAAAAGTCTAAATCACAGGTATTTGCAAAAGAGGCAAGGATCACGGGCATGGTACACATTGTTGAGCTGGAGGACGACAAGTTGGGAATATAGTAAGATGCTAAGGTGGTGAATAGGATGGTTGCTAGCCTCGGCGAGGAGACCAATGACGACGATGTATTATTATTGGTTCTTTGTTGTTGAGCCCAAACATATGCTGCTGGAGTGGAGCAGTTCATGTGAGGGGGACTAGAGGGCCCAAGCGGCCGAAGTGAGATTCTGTGTCCAATGTCTAACTCCTTTGGTGTAATCGATGTGGTAGGCCAATGGAGGAGGCATCTGCCAATAAAAAAATGGTAAATTAGATGCAAGGTGTGTGGAAAGAAGATTAAAAAATCTAAAAAAGTGTACGAAAAATAAAATTCTAGTGTAGAATGGCTACACTTAGGTGTAAAATTTCTTTAAGTACAACCCGTTGATGGGTTCTTTGAAAGGGTAGCCTTCGAGAGAGGCCAGGATGTATTCACCTTTAGTGAGGATATTTTGGATGATGTAAGGTCCATGCCAAAGTGACTCAAATTTTCCATGGTCGAGGGTGTCGTGAGAGATATCATAAGAAAGGAAGAGGTCGCCTTCGTTGAATGAGAAAAGGTTGACATGGCGATCAAAGGTGGCCTTTGACCGTTTTTTGGCTACCTCATTGTTCTGTAAAGAAGATCGACGATCCTCATCCAGGGACTCTAAGTTCAGAAAACTCTTCTCCATTGGGTCAGTGTCGGGTAATAGCTCAATAGCAGTGTGTAAGGTGGGAATTTCACACTCGATGGGAAGAGTGGCCTCGACCCCGTGAACTAGATGAAATAGTATGAAACCAGTGGCATTTTTAATTGTCGTGCAATAAGCCCATAGCGTGGAAAATAACATATGATGCCAAATGGTCTTATGTTTGTTAACCATGTGTTGCAACATGGTTTTGAGGACATTGTTGATTGCTTCGACCTGTCCATTTGACTGAGGGTAGTATGGGGAGGCGAAATCATGGGAGAGGCCTAACCTGGATGAAAGTTCGATGAAAATCTCATTCTCGAAATGTTTCCCTTGATCAGATACTAGTTGTAGTGGTACTCCAAAGCGGGAAATGACGTGGTTAAAGAAAAAATGCGTTGCAGTGTTAGCAGTATTATTGAAGGTAGGCATGGCTTCAACCCACTTGGTGAAGTAATCGAATGAAACGACGATGTATTTATGTCCATTGTTGGATGGAGGGTTGCAAGTCATGAAGTCTATGCCCCATTTGTAAAAGGGGTTGGAAGTAATGACTGGGTGTAGGAGAGCAGGTGGTGCTCATGTTTTTTTTGTGTAAATATGACATTTTTCACATCGCTTCATAGAGTCGATGCAATCGTGAAATAATGTAGGCTAAAATTAACCGACGCGAATGATTTTCTGAGCGGTGGACATCCCTGAGAGGTGGCCCCCGCACGCATCATTGTGGAAATCATTCAAGACTCGATCGGCCTTGTCGATAGTCAAACATCGATGGAGTATAGTGTCTATCCCTTGTCGATATAAGATGTCATCGATAAGGAGGTAGTTGGGAGCCTGGTGACAAATACGTTGACAATCATCTCGGGAGAGATGGTTTCCAAATTTCTGGGTTCGGAGGTAGACGAGAAGATCACCGTACCAAGGATCATCTAAGGGGATGTAAAAGAGATTTTCGTTGGGTAAATCGGTATTAGCAGGGGTACTGGTAGTAGCAGAGGGAAAAGTCGTGATGTGTTCGACGATAATGAGGGATTTCTTGCTCTTGGGTGTGGAAAATTAGAGTTCGTACTCCTGAAGGATGACGATCCATCGGGAAAATTTGTCATTAATTTGTCGATGACTGAGAAAGTATTGCATGGGGTTGGAATCTGCAACGACTTTGGTAGTTTGAAGCAGAATGTAATGGCACAGTTTTTGGACGGCAAGGACAACTTCAAGGGATAGTTTCTCTTCATGATTGTATTTCAAGGGTTTCCTTGAAAGGTTTTTACTAATGTAGTAAATGAAAAGCTCACGGTCATCATCCCCTATTTGGATGAGAACTCCTGCTACTGAGACGGCTGAGGCTGATATGTAGAGGATACAGTCACAGTTATAGTTGGGTGGACTAATCAAAGGGGCATTGGAGAGTGCTTCTTTAAGGTCATCAAAATATCTCTGGGCATGTTCATCCCAGTGGAATGGGATGTCATGGCATAGTAATCGAAGGAAGTCATGTGCACAAGTGGCGTAATCTGGGACAAAGCACCGTAAAAAATTAGCTTTACCTTGTAGGCTCTGCAGTTGGCGTGAATCCCTAGGAGGGGGAATTTATGTGATGGCTTGGAATTTGAGGGGGTCCATGGTAATACCACGTTGGGAAATGATGAACCCAAGGAGGCATCCATTAGTGACGTAGAACACATACTTAAGGGGGTTCAAGAGGATGTTGTATTGATGACACCTGTGGAAGATGATTCGTAAATCATTGAGATGTTGAGTGAGTTTCTTGGATCAAGTTGTGAGGTCGTCCAAGTATTCCAGGATGATATGAGATAGATGATGAAATATGTATGTCATGGCACGTTGGAAAGTGGCACCAACATTCTTCAGGGAAAAAGGCATGAAGTGATACGCAAAAGTACCCCAAGGGGGAGTGAATGCGGTTTTGTGTTGATCGGCTGGGTGAATTTGAATTTGGTTTTATCCAGAGAAACCGTCCATGAAGGACAAAGCCTCATGACCGGTGAAATCATCGATAATCTGGTCGATAAAGGGTGTTGGAAAGTTTTCTTTGGAATAGGCGTGTTTGAGATCGTGAAAGTCTGTGCAGACACGGATGGTGCCCTATTGTTTGTTCACAAGGATAGGGTTGCAGACCCATGATGTATAGGCGATGGGGTAGATGAACCCTGCAACGCATAACTTGTCAATCTCAGCCTTGATGGCCTCTTCTCTGGACGGGTGTAGTGGACGCTTCTTTTGGCAGACAGGTGTGATATCCGACCACATGTCTATACGATGTTTGACAATAGAAGGATCAAGGCCAAGAATCTCTATGTATGACCAGGCAAAAATTTCACGGTACTCCTAGAAGAGTGCTTTGTAGGCGGTGATTTCTTCAGGAGAGCATGCAACGCCAATGGTGATTTCCTCTATGACTCTAGATTTGATGGAAATATCAATTTTGATGGTTGGTGAAATATTGGCCATATTTCCTTCTTCAAAAGCGACGGGGGTAGGGATAGGGTTATTGAACCAATCTATATGCCTGGATGGGAGAAAATATTTGGTTTCAACTGCGTATATGGGGTTTTGGTTAGGAGGCATGAAGGCTTCCTGGGAAAGAGAGAATGCTCTGTGTTGAAGCGCATCCCATGGTAAATCGAGGGTAGTTAACTCTTCGAGGATGTCCTCGTCGCAGTGGAACTATCGAGAATATAATGGATGCAGAAGGGTAATGTTGGTGACTATTACTATGTTGTTGTCTTCTAATGGAGAAGGGGTAGGTGGGGTGATGCAAGGGGGTTGCGATGGTTCACTCGACATAAACCAAATATCAAAATATGGTGGGTTGAAAATGGTAGTTGGGCATAGAATTTTCGGGGGGATATAAACTGGAGATTTGGGAGGATTTGGAGGTAAATATTCCTCGAGATTATGCATGAACCACAGAAAATTGGGAGGGTTTGGGGGTAAATCCTCCTCTAGGCTATTGAGGAACCATGGAGGGGTAGGTATTCACTCTGGTTTAGGGGAGAATATATAAACAACATTGAGAGAGGGAGTAGGGGGGATTCCCCGTGTCGATAGTGGTGCGATGATAGGAGGATTTTGAATCAATGCCATTTTTTGATGCCTGTATTCAATAATCGTGGGACACTAGTAGGTAAAATGGTCTAGCGAGTTACAGAGAGAGCAAGGGAATCTCATCCATTCGTTGAATGAGGTCGTGACATAATGGATGTTGGTAAGAGGTGCTTGAGATGACGTGGATGGAGTGGGTTCTTGCTGAAATGTCAAAAATTGAGGTAATGTTGGACAATGGTGTGTGTAATGGACATATTTTGAACAGATGGAGCATATGAATTTGTTAGCAGTAATTTTCTACTGGTGTTAGGGGAGACAACAATAGTACTTGATGAAGCGACAAGTGGTGGTGGTGCTCGAGGAAGTTGAATTAGATTGCGTAGCTTTGGTAGGGATGGGCATTTGTTGGTGGGGTGTCTGTGTTTCTCGCATAGTGCGTAAGGAGGTTGGACATGTGGGGGTAAAGGAGCGGTGGTCTCTTTATTCTTTCATTTTCCCCCAATAGTAGCAGTGGTGCGACAGGAGTAGGTACTGAAATTTGCATCGAGATTCCTTCGGTTTGAGGAGGGAGGGATGGTTGAGGGACCATGCTTGGTGGATGTAGATACCATACGGGGATTTCCAGTACCATATTAGGAAGGGTAAGCATTGTGGCTACTTGGAAATATTGTAGTCCTAGTGGAGGGTAAAAGAAGGGGATTTGAGTAAGGGCTTTGGGTATTGTTTCCCAAACTGGGATGTGACCTTGGGGTAAGGTGAAATCAGGAATAGGTGAAGCTGGAGCGTTTTTACGCAATTCCTAAGGAAGAAGCTTTGCGACTAGTGAGATGTCAGGCATGAGAGAGGCCTCGTTGGGAGGAAGGGTATCTCCAATTTTAGTTCCATTGGATGAGATGACACATACCTGTGTGAGAGGATGGATGAGCGGCGGTGCTCCATGGTATGTCCCTAGTAAGGATGGGACTTTGAAAATTCTGGGGGCCATCTCGATGAGTGGGTAAGTATCGGGGTTAGTGTGGACGAAAGGAAGGATGTTATCGATGTTGGAAGAAGGTTTAGGCTCATAATGTGAAGCCTAATCGATGGTAATGATCTTCCCATTATGGGGGAACATAACGGTTCGAAACACAGGAAGAGGCAATTTCCTTCATAGAATACATGTAGCTACGACCAAACAAGATATTGTAATCGAGTGGGGAATCGATAACCTCAATGTCAATAAGAATGGTTTTTCCCCCGAGTTCAACAGGATGATTCTGGAAGAGCCCTTTGGGGGAATATGGTTGTCCATCATAAGCTCTTAAGGTAATGGAAGATGGTATGAGTTCGGGGGAACCTAGTTTTTTCCATACGGATTTGGACATGATGCATGAACTGTAATGTTTTGGATTTTAACTAGAATTTGAAAAGCGATAAGAGAGGGGAGACGGGGTTCTCCACTATCGAGATCAAATGTGATGAGTCGGGTATCAGCGGGGTCGACTTCCCCCAGGGCGGAAAGTAATGATTTCCGCTAAGTGGAACAAGTTTGAAGGACTTACAAGACTGACATGGCAATGGGTGATTGAGCCAAGTCATCGACCAGACTCTAATTATGAGCCGACCTAGCCTGAGGGTTGTGAACATTCCTGCGCAATGGGATCTGAGGAATACGAAGGGGCGTTTCAGTATTAGAGAAAGGAATCATCAAAAGGGGTCCAGATGTGACTGGGGGTGCTTCTGAGGTGGTGGGAGAAGACTCTGAGGGTGCATTGTATTAACGATTGTGTGTTTGTAGAAGGACTTCTTCCTCGCTAGTGAGGAGGATAGTGTGATATGTAGGATTTCCCGGATTGGGATATTGTCCCATCTATGGTGGGGCAAGATGCATGTCTTGTTGGGTGTTCATCACCCCTTGGTGTGGGATAGGGTTTGCAACACAGCTGGGGGTGGTTGCTGAACATATTGTTGTGGGGCCTGCTGAGGGGTAGGAGGTGTTGGAGGATGTGGTCCATTCACAGAGTCTTTCATCTATTTAAAGTCGGTGATTTGGGGGCAGTGGTGAGTATAGTGACCAAACATACCACAGAGGGCACAAGGGAAGTTAGTCTGAAGGTTGTTGTTATTTTTCCCTTGTCGTTTGTTATCATTTCCCCCTTGAGGGTTCTAGTTCCCTATGTTCTGGTTTCCCCCAACAGGTTATTTTTTGGGGGGTGATGCCCTCCTTGCCCTGGATTATTATTGTTCTGGTTTTTGCCTTTATTTTTGGCATTATTCGACTAATGGGTCAGATTTTATGTATTCGGTTGTTCAAAATTTTGATATTTCTGAATGGGAGAAGGCTGAACAAAATTAACCCCAACGTGTGGGTGTCCTTGTGGTGGATCCATGGGCTGTGGAGGGCCAGGAAATGGAAAGTATGGATTATGTTGTGGAAATGATCTGTAATGTACATAGGAAGGCATGGTGTTTTCGCTAGTGCTTAGGGTATAAGCCGAGGTAGAGTGAGTACCAAAACTTGGTTGGATAGGTGGGCGTATTGGGGGTTCCGATGGGGGTCCAGTTATGGGTGGAGGGGGGGGGAAATAGGGTATGGTTGTTGATAAGAGGGAGGAGGATAATAAGGGGGTCCTCCATATACCTATGAATATTGAGGTATTCCATACATAGGTGGTTGTTGGGGTTGCGGATTGTGATGTGTGGTGTTACCAATCCATCCATCTGTTGAGTGAGACATCCCAAGTTTGTCTTGGCCAAATGGTATGGGTCTCGGGAGGTCAGGTAAGACTGTGTATAAGTATTTGGATTGTCAATAGATGAGTTTTTATTGTTGAGCCTTGCTAATGGCTTCTTCTTCTGATTCGGGGAAGGTGGAAGCCACATCTTTACCGAGGAGAGAGACAAGTGATCTGAGAAACCAATCAAGACATTGTTGTTTGGTGGTTTATGCTTTGCACAAACTACATCATCAACGCCACTCGTGAATGTGGTCAGCGATATGGGTGGCTGAGGTTTGTTTAAAATCAAAGAGTATTTCGAGACCATTGTCATGGTGGATTGGTAATTGAAAGAAGGTTAAAAAGGATTTGGCCAAAGATTCGAAAGTCGCATGGGACCCTGATTTTTCATCTACATACCACTTGGTTGATGGGCCAGTGAGTGTGCATTGAAATAACCTTAGTCAGATGGAATCGTCCATGATGTTGTTTTAAGAGCACCATAAGTGGAAGGTATGAACGTGGTTGGTAGAGTCGTCTCTTTCCTTTCCTTCAAACTTGGGGATGTTTGAAGGTAGTTTGGTAGGCATTGCAGGCCATGTGGGGTCATGCAATATAGGATCATTTGTGAGTTTTATCAGATCTGGTATGTTGAAGGAAGCCAATTATGGAATCTGGAGTGGTGGTGGAGGATTAGTTCTAACCATGGTGTGAGTGTTTTGTGTGCCTGACCCTTAAGGGGAACTAGGTGGGTTTGTACTTCCCCCTTGAGAAGAAGTTGGCCTCCTACTTCTATGTAAAGGAGAGTGAGTGGATGGTTTACCTTGGGAAGTGGACCCAAGTAAAGTGGAACCAAGAAAAGTTGATCCTAATACAGTAGCCCTCACAGGGGTGTGAGAAGGTGAATCTGATGAGGGGGTGAGACTAGGAAATCCCCCTAGGATAGGAGGGAGATTTAGCAAGCATATGGAATGATGGGGATTCCATGGGTCCCTTATGATGTCCAACTAGCTAAGTGGATGTGTGCAAATGGTGATGAGAGAAAATAAATGAACAAGAGATTTTGTTGTAATTGCTTGAACTTTTCCAATATATTTCGCAATCAAACGTAATCAGAAGGACATCATACATAAAGGAATTTGATAAAGAAGCATATATGTGGATAGGTGGATTTTTTCTCCGTGGGAGAGAAAATAAAACAAATGCTTGTGTCCTAAAAGATATAACGTCCTTCCTTTCAAATAGCACTGGACCTTCCAATAGCACTCGACAGTGGGGTCTGACGCCACCGAAAGAGGAACTAGTGAAGGATGAAGTAATCATTTATAATGAAGGGTAGAGGGGGCATATACCGAAAGAGATGGTGATATTTCCCAATAGCCACACAAAATCCGATCAAGGTGCAATTGCAACCCACAATTGCCACCTAGGTAGATGTCCTAAAATTTGGTCACTAAGTCCCCAGATGGGGTGTTAGTGCGCCAAACGTGGCACTCGATGGGGGCAGGCACCAGCCACCAAGGCATACATCCATGTGAAGGGATCGTGCCACAGGCCGTCACCCTCCTCCGTGATTAATAACCTTTACTGTGATAAGAGGGGGCATTAATGCAGTTTCCCACTCCATACTTGTGTTGTAATCCGGCTTGGTTAACGATGGAAGTCACTTGTCTCCATTTGTATCCCGGAGGAATCCTCCCCTCGCAGCCATGGCCTAACCTTGCTCGAATTATCTGGTTCTACGCTGCTCTCGCTCACCCGTAGGTCATACACCTCTGCCTATTGCACCTATCACCCTCGGCCCGTCACAGGTATTATGTTATGTCGCGTCCCAGGGGAAGACTGTGGAGGGGCTCTCCCTGGAAGCTGCATCGACCCTCGGTCTCTCCTCCAGACTCCCCCTCCATCTGTTCTCCCCCCCCACTCTAGTCTGATCACTCCTTGGCTCCCTCTCGTGATCAACAAAACTTGCTAGCTGGCTTTTTGGTAATGATCCCCCAGATGCCAAGCTCTCTCCCGAGTATCCTTCTCGGCCCTCCTGTGGATTTCACTACCCCCACACCAGGCCATGACCCTCCGAGAAACTCAGGGGGCGAGCCTCCTCATCTTCTTAGGCCTGGGAGTGCTAGCCGCCAATTCATCGATTTCTCCAACAATGCAAAAATCCAAGACAGCCTAGCTATCCTTCATGGCATGGTCTTTGAGCTCCGACAGGGGGTGGAAGACCTCCAGTTTTGCCTCCAGGCTACAAATGAGAAGGTGGAGGTCTTTCTTCAGACTCTCTCATCCATGCACGAAGCTCTCTCCTCGAACTCAGCAGAAGCGACCCCCAAGGAGGAACCTGATGCAGCTCCAGATGCAGGACATGGCAAGGTGTAGTGCTCAACAACGATGGAACAGGAGTAGGTTGAGCGAGCGAGCAGATCTGTAGAGCTGGACCTAGCAAGAAAACCATTGCATAAGACTCCCACAGCGACTGATGGAACCGAGGGCGACGTGCACAATGACTGGAAATGGACAGGTCATGGGACGATTATCGAGGAGGAGCCCTAGCTAGAGGACCTCCAAGCCACGTGGCTGGGCTATCTACCAGGTGTCTAAGTCTATAGTGTTTCTTAAGGTCTTAAGGTCTTGTCAGCCTCTTGTTAGTTATAGCTGATAAACAGTTTGTCTAAAACCTCTTTCCGTAGCTTATCATACTTTTTATGCTAGACTTTTATGCTGACTAGACTGGTTTCCCCTCTGTTGGGTCAGTCCAATCACTTTAGTATGGCTATCACTGTATTTTGTAACTTTACTTCAGACTTGGAAGGATTTTAATATATGATACTTCTTACTTAAAAAAAAAAATATTGGTCGCTAGGTACCTCAGTCAAAGTGAGAAATTTAGATTTTCAACCTCAGAAATGGGTCATGGGCTGGATCCCGTCTAAGAGGTGGGTGCCTCAAGGGGAGATGCATAAAACAACTAGACCTCGGCCTTCAACCCTTCACGGGTATCTCCCTGCCTTATGGTGTAGGAACACTTGAATTGGAGGATTTAAAGTTCCCTATTTGACAACTTCTATTGTTTGAAGATGTGAGCACCAGATAAAGGGGAGTTATTTGGATGCCTATCCCGATATCCTACCTAGACTAAAAAAATTATTTTGCACCTCCTGTGGAGGAAAACTTAGTGAGTTTTTAGAAATATTTTAGGTGTGGCTGTTTTAGAGGTTGAGGGTGTGAACCAACCTCATTTAAATTAAGTGGGAGTGGATAGTCTCGTCAAGAAAACGGGTGGGGCGTTTTGGAATATTTTTGGAGGAAACTTACATTTACCTCCATGATTTCTAGAAAAGACTATGTCAATGATTGGTGAACTTTGTGTGTGAACAAGTGAAAGTGTTCCAATTTTAATAATTTAGGTGTCACCTTGCTGCATGTGGACTTCGCTTGGTCCTTACAAGTCTTGATTACCTAAGTTACTATGTGTACTTGGTACAACCTTGCAAAATTTTAAAGTCCCTGGGAAACTAGCATGTGGACATGTGGGTCCTTACTATTCCTTTAACTCTCTATTGTGATTTAATCTAAGAAATCTTTGAAACTATCCTAGATTGTGGACATGTGGGCATGTATGGGCCTGTTACAAAACCTTTAAACTTCCCTAGTGATTTAATCTAAGAAAGTAAACTTCAATCACTATCCTATCTTTGTAGCATGTGGGCATGTA